>PVIR01002400.1:0-103146 GCA_004026965.1 Petromus typicus
TCCTGGAAGGGGAAGTAGTGGATCTCAGCACAACGAAGTCTCATAGAACTGTCATAAGTATGGATGACTCTACTTCTGGTGTGGTGACCAAAATAGTAGAAGATGATGAGAAGCCTGTTGATTTGACTGCAGGAAGAAGGGCCGTGTGCTGTGACATGGTCTATAAATTACCTTTTGGAAGGAGCTGCACAACCCAGCAGCCTGCAGCCAGTCTTCCTGAGGACCGGTTTGGTTATAGGGATGACCACTATCAGTATGACAGGTCAGGGCCATATGGTTACCGAGGAATTGGTGGGATGAAGCCCTCCATGTCTGACACTAATTTAGCAGAAGCTGGACATTTTTTCTATAAAAGTAAGAATGCTTTTGATTATTCTGGAGGCACTGATGCAGCAGTAGATCTAACTTCAGGGAGAGTTTCTACAGGTCAGTATGACATGGCCACAGACCTGTCCTTGAAATATCATTATGGTGTCCCTCATCTCATTTCAGGATGAAAATGTGATCCCTTTTGCAGTTTTATTTCATTTTCTCTTTTTTTGGAGATTCTGCAACATATTTTGGAGTACATGTGCGCTTCTGTTTCTTCGTTTTATTTGTCCCAGTCAGAGTCGCCTGCATGTGCCTGCATGTCAACATTGCTTTTGTTCCACACCTGATTAGGTTACCCCATGGATGTGCATGCAGTCCCACTCGTTGTGTCTCCGAAATGAGAGGGCTCTCAAACCCATCATTCATGTGAGAACCAGACATAATTGTGCCCTGTGTTTCAGGTGAGGTAATGGATTATTCAAGCAAGACTACAGGTCCATACCCAGAGACACGACAAGTCATTTCAGGAGTTGGGATTAGCACACCGCAGTATTCCACAGCAAGAATGACTCCACCACCCGCACCCCAGTATGGGGTGGGCAGTGTTCTGAGGTCCGCTAATGGTGTTGTCTATTCTTCGGTGGCAGCTCCAGTCCCCTCCACTTTTGCCATCACCACTCAGCCAGGCTCCATTTTCAGCACCACCGTGAGGGATTTATCCGGCCTCCACACAACCGACTCAGTGACTTCATTGTCCGCCCTGCACCAGAGCCAACCAATGCCAAGATCATATTTTATAACCACAGGTTCATCTGAGACAGACATTGCAGTAACTGCCGTTGACATCAGTGCCAGTTTGCAAACAATTACTATGGAAACTCTGACCGGAGCGGCCATAGACGCTGTCCCCACTTTGACCACAGCATCTGAAGCATTTTCACAAGTGGTGGGAGATGAAAGCGCTTTGTTAATTGTCCCTGAAGAAGACAAGCAACAGCAGCAACTGGACTTGGAGCGTGAGCTCTTGGAACTGGAGAAAATCAAGCAACAGCGCTTCGCTGAGGAGCTGGAGTGGGAACGTCAGGAAATCCAAAGGTTCCGAGAACAGGAAAAGATCATGGTTCAAAAGAAGCTGGAGGAGCTGCAATCTATGAAGCAGCACCTCCTCTACCAGCAGGAGGAAGAGCGGCAGGCCCAGATGATGATGAGGCAGGAGACCCTGGCTCAGCAGCAGCTGCAGCTGGAGCAGATCCAACAGCTGCAGCAGCAGCTTCACCAGCAGCTGGAGGAGCAGAAGATCCGTCAGATCTACCAGTACAATTATGATCCATCCGGAACGGCCTCCCCCCAGGGCACCGCAGAGCAGGCCGTCCTGGAGGGTCAGTATGTGGCCCCCGAAGGCACGCAGTTCTGGGCCCCAGAGGATGCGACCACCACAGCTTCCACAGTGGTGGCCATCGAGGTCCCCCCAAGCCAGGGCTGGTACACAGTGCAGCCTGATGGAGTCACCCAGTACATCGCCCCACCTGGCATCCTGAGCACCGCTTCTGAGATTCCTCTGACAGATGTCGTCAAAGAGGAAAAGCAGCCAAAAAAGAGAAGTGCTGGAGCCAAGGTCCGGGGCCAGTATGACGAGCCGGGGAAAGGCGCAGCAGACGATCCCCGGGGTTTTAAGAAGATTGTGGACAGTGGCGTCCAGACTGACGATGAGGACGCTGCTGACCGGAGTTACGCAAGCAGGAGGAGGAGGACCAAGAAGAGCGTGGATACTAGTGTCCAGACCGATGATGAGGACCAGGACGAGTGGGATGTGCCCACCAGGTCGCGGAGGAAAGCCCGAGTGGGGAAGTACGGGGACGGCAGCACGGAGGCAGACAAGAGCAAAGCCCCCTCGAAAGTGGCCAGCGTCGCTGTCCAGACCGTGGCTGAGATCTCTGTGCAGACTGAGCCGTTGGGGACCATACGAACACCTTCCATCCGAGCCCGAGTGGATGCCAAGGTAGAAATCATTAAACACATTTCAGCACCTGAAAAGACTTACAAAGGGGGAAGTTTAGGGTGTCAAACAGAAGCAGATTCAGACACACAGAGCCCTCAGTATCTGAGCGCCTCTTCTCCTCCCAAAGACAAGAAGCGCCCAACACCTTTGGAGATTGGTTACTCCTGTCACCTCCGGGCAGACTCCACCCTGCAGCCGGCTCCTTCCCCACCCAAATCTCCAAAGGTCCTTTATTCACCCATCTCACCACTGTCCTCAGGCAAAGCCTTAGAATCAGCCTTTGTACCTTATGAAAAGCCCCTCCCCGACGATATCAGTCCACAGAAAGTACTGCACCCTGACATGGCCAAAGCTCCCCCAGCAAGTCCTAAGGCAGCCAAGATGATGCAGCGGTCTCTGTCTGACCCCGAGCCTCTGAGCCCAACTGCAGACGAGAGTTCCAGGGCTCCTTTTCAGTGTACCGAGGGCTTCACGGTAAGAGTGATTCTGTTCAGTTAGAAGACAGTGTGCGCGATGCTGTGAGTGATGTGTCTGTAGACTTTAGTAGCCAGCCAAACTGAGTTCTAACGAACTGCATAGGGATTGTTACCTTACAGCTTTGTGGAGAATATAGAGAAGCATATGTTTATGTGGCACCAAGAAAACAAAACTGATGAGGCAGAGTGAGAGAGAAGTGCATTCTTTGATAACCTCATGAAATTGCAAGTCTTGTCGTAATACAGAAGCCCCCAAAATGTTCCCTAGACTGACTTTAGTGACGCCATTCCAACGCATACTGCATGCGGGTGTGCGCTCAGCACGAGCGGCCCTTTAGATGGTGGGTCCTGCAGCTACTGCTGGGGCTCAGCAGCCACGGTCCAGTCTTGTCTTCTGTCCACAGCCACAGTATTTGCAGAGACAGCTTAGGTAACAGAGAGGTCAGAATGAATGCTTGGTGGCAGGTGGAGCTAAAAGGCAGCTGTCGTTCATTGTGCTGATTTGATTTCTGAAAAATTGCCTAATCGAACTTTAAGTGAGCCCTATTAATAGTGATTATGGAAGCAAAAAGGGATTTTCTGTTTCAATAATGTAGATTATTTCAAGAATCATACATATGCTGCAAAGGAAACAACATTCAGAGCTATGTTAACCATATTTATGAAGGCTACAATGCCTGAGAATAAAAACTAATCTCCTCTAAAAAGTACATTATGAAGAGAATATACAGATGTTTAGAAGATTGTTGATAGGTTCAATTCTTGAATTTAGGACAAGCCTTCTATTCAAATTAAGAGCTACTAATGCTCTAGGTCCTGAGAGCTAAAGCTTCTCAGTAAACATTTCTGCAATGTTGCTGTATGTTCACTGACTTCTATGTGTTTAACATTGACTATGGGCTGAAATGTATGCTGTGATCTGTCACGGTAAGTTTATTTGCAGGAATATAGTCATATCAGTAGTCATATTAGTAAGTAAGTGAACTCAATTTTATAATAAAATTGTGTAATTATGTTCTTTCTTAATCAGTATATCTTAGAATTAATACTGTCTTCCTGTGGAGAGCTGAAGTGAAGAAACCGCTAGTGAACTTAGTTTTGTAAGATTTCATAGAGAATTTCTTATACATAGCTTTGTTTCTGAAATTAAAGCTCTTATGAAAAGAGATTGCTAATTCAGTTATAATAAACAGATACTTGCTGCTGTGCTTCTCACCTATAAATGTACCTAAAGAGTGATAGAGAAAACTTCAATATAAGCTTTGAACAGTATGTGAACAGTCATATTCCAGGCCTTTTTAAAAAATTATCTTTATTGGTACATTATGAATACACATCATAATCGCTTTCAACATTAAGAATTTGTACCAGAATATGACATGACTTGATTCTCATTTTTTTCCCTTTTCCCCCAAACCCTGCTGACATTAGAAAGAATAAGCTTTTCCAGTTGGTGTGTTGATGATTTATCTTAAACAAATGAAGATAGTTAAAGAAAACACTCATGTTATCAATATATTTTTTCAGCATATTCACTTTGGGTTTGGAAGCATCGAAGAAAGACACAGTGGATGATAGAGGTTGTATCACTGATTATACAAGCAATACTCATTATGTAGTCATAACGTAAATTGAGTAGAATTGATAAATTAATATTGAGCCTGAAACAGTCTTGGTGTATGGAGCTTGGGTACACAATACAGTGGTTCTTCCATTGGCTAAACTCAGTGCACACTTTAACATGGCTTACTAGTGTATCAAGTTTATTACATCCTAGCCTGCACAAAGTAGACTATTTTATGCGCAAAGTTTCATAGTACCTTATATACTTTGAATCTAAGGTGTAAATTGTATAATTGGTTTCTATACAAATACCTACACAGACACTGAGTCTGTTTTAAAATGGTTTCTTAGTTATAAGTGTGATTAAGTATTAAACAGAGAGGAATAATTATCTAAGTGATAATCATAGTGATGTAAACCAAATTTAAGAAACCTAGCTAAGTATTAGACTTTACAGACTGTTAATTTTCACAACACAAGAAAGCTGGACACAACTTACCACTAGGTAGACCCCAAGGCTACCCTGCATCTCAGCATATAACATCATGTGAAAAACAGGGTCGCCAGTAATGGCGAAGCTGCCAGAGCATTCAGTGATCAGCAGCCAGCTGCAGCATACGTGCCTGAGTTTGCTGCCACTGTGAGTCTACACCCTTGTGTGTCAGCATCTCTTCTTCAAAAAAAAAGCCACAAAGGCTCCACAGAAGAGGCTCTGGGATGTGAGACAGAGCTATCTGGTGGCCAGGAAGAGACAGAGTCATTTTAAACAGGGACAGAACCACAGCAGTTCAGACTGATACACAAACAATGAAATGGAATGCTATGAAAGTTGCTGTGAGGAGGCTGGAGCTGCAGGGAGGGCAGCTGGCAGGGCAGGCTTTGTCAGGGGGGCACTTGGTTACTTCTCTTGGCTGTGGCGACCTGAACCCGAGTCTCCATCACTCTCCCATGACTGCCAGACATTGCCCTAGTCAGCACTCACCGGAGTGACTTTTTGAACCTTCAGACTGTGTCACTCACGCACCAGGAGAGCGTGGTCCAGCCAGAATGCCTGAGAAATTGCTGAGCCAAGGGCAGGATCTCTGCCCGTCTCCTGCCTCCTTCTCACTGCGCACTGGCCACGTCTCATCTAGCAGCCCTGGCCACCTGTGCTGTGCCAACATCACACCTGTCCCCACCTCCAGGTCTCTCTCCAGGGCTCTGTGTCTCATGCACTCTGCTCAGGCTCCGCCTCCATGGCCCAGAGTCCTCTAAAGTCATGCTCCACACTGAATCCCTCTCTGGCCCTACATTAGCACAGATTGCTTATTGAAGATGTTCTGCATTTCATTTCTGCCCAATAGAATATAAACAACTCAATTTATGAGTAAGAACCTTTGGTTATTAAACTTTATTACTGCTGTATTCCAAGTGTCCAGAAAGATGCCTAACTCAACATAGGTTCTGTATAATAATAATTTAGTTGGTTAAATCAGTTGTAGAGCATTCTGTATCTATCAAGCTATTTACATTTTGAAGGATTTCCAGCATTCCTCCCATCCTTAACAAAATCAAAAACAAAGTCAAGTCTATTCTGGTGCACATTTGTGCTGAAGTATTTCCTTCTGCTGTCTTCTCTTTCCCATTCTTTCCCTTTCTGAATGTGCAGTCTTAGAGGCTGGTGGGTTTATTTCAATGCAGAATTTCACCTGGGTCTGGAATTATCTCCAGCGTCATGTCTGGGGTTTTCACAACCCTGTTCTCTGCTCCCGTTCTGTGACCTCCTGCAGAGTGCAGCTAATTGGCATCACTGCTCCAGGTCCCCAGAAACTCCACAAAGGAGTTAATGTAAGCACAGTGCAGTGAGGGGGAAGGGGCAGGGTCTACAGGGAGAAACAGTAGTGTGAAGTCAGACTGGTGGATGCAGCAGGGAGGGCCTCATTCATCTGCGCTCCTCTTCCCAAGTACAGCCCTCGGTGTGTTGTCTCTACCGGGGCAGGTGATACATTTTGGTAGCTCATGTTTTGTTAATGATGAGACCTACTACTTTTTGTGCTAAAAATACTACACAGAAAACGGTCTCACCTATGTTGGCCATATGAGATGTAGACTATTAAGTGTTAAAACTGTTTTGTGCTATTTTCATACTTAACAACTTGAGAACTACTTTTTAGTATTAGGCAGATTTTATCAAAATCTTTTGGTTCTAGAGTTTAAGCCAGGATCCTATTGAAAAGCAGATGGCATTCATGAGCTGATTATTATGAGAATGTGTTTTGCTTCACCAATTGCTGTTGTGATAGCTATTTTTAATATTTTTTGGAACCCTTAGGTATCTGTTTCTGAGAGTAATTTCCATACCCTAAATTAAGGAATTTTATTTTTGTCAAATTGTCTTTGAATGTTCCTCCAAATTATAAAGATTTAAATACTAAAAAGTATGATGGACAAGTGGGTTTTGAAAAATGTTTACAAGGAGTTGTTTTTTTGAAATCACCATAAATTAGCCTATTAAAATTTTGATTAAGGGGCTGGGGAGTTAGCTCAGTGGTTCCGGCGCCTGTCTTGCAAGCACAAGGACCCGGGTTCAATCCCCGGTAACCACATGACAATATTGGGTGTGGAGACCCACACCCAGCAGCAACCAGTACCACATACCACAGTGCCGGGCGTGGTGGCTCACGCCTGTCATCCCAGCACTCAGGAGGCAGAGGCAGGAGGACTGTGATGTGAGTTGGAGGCTGAGCTCAGGGCCAGCCTGAACCACAAAGCGAGACCCTGTCTCAAAAAAAAAAAAAAAAAAAAAAATTGATTAAATCTTTGTATCATATTTTTAAATAAATTTCTTTATGATTAAAATATTGTATCATAAAGTCCAACTGTTGTAAAATTACAATAGATCTTATTATTTTACAGTGTTTTTAATATAAAGAGCAACAAAATAATTTACACTAAATAATTGGGCATATTAATAAATAATGACAAGTAAATTCATAATAAAAATTGCCAGTGAGTGAAAACTAGAAAATATTCAAGTTGCCATCAGCTTACTGTTGGGCAGTTAGTATCTGCCAGTAGTTAACTTCTGGAATAGATATTTAAGCAAATCTTATGTAGAAGGAAAGATCATCTTTGCTCTCCTTTCTAGGCATCCACACTTCAAGCTGTGTGAATGACCCTGAGAAGCGCACTCCGACTGCCCCTGTTCCGTGACTCTCGAGGGGTCACAGTGAGCACCCCGATGGCCACCTCTGGTCAACAGACATTGACTCTTACTGGCATAATTTATTAAAATACGACATTTAGCATTACCTTGAGAGTTTGTTTATCATATTAACTTCCTACTAATTCACCCAATTCACTGCATTTTCTTTGGCGCTGGGGGTTGATCTCAGGACCTTGTGCTTGTGAGGCAGGCGCAGTGTCCCTCAGCCAATCCCTGGCCCATTTTCTATTTTTTAATGGTTGTGAGGTCTTAAGTTGGCTCTAGAATAAAGCTGTACCCCAAATCTCTCTACTTTGTCTCCTCCAAACTCACACAGACATGACATGCATACATTGTTGTATATGTTCATATTTCTACAAATTACTAATTAAGACTTAGTAATATACTGAATTAGCTATGACTGAGGAAAACTTGAATATCCAAGACAATGATTATATTATAATATAATACAAAACCTTGGGGCATATTTTAAAATATATTTTATATAATAACAGCACAATATCTTGCAGTAGTTGATATTTTATTTCTCGATTTAACATCGCAAATGTATTTATTTACTTTAGGGACGTATCCATTCATGCATATAATAGACATATAAAACATAAAACATTTAAGAGTTGAAATGATAACTAATGAAATGTTTCAAGCTGAGTGTCGTGGGACAAACCTGAAAAACCAGCACTTTGAGAAGCTGAGGGAGGAGAAGTTTTACCCCAGCCTGCTCAACTTAGCAAGACACTGTCTCAACAAACTAAAAATACTGGAGATGTAGTTCAGTCTCTAGTAGTTCAAAAACAAAACAAAACAAGAAACAAAAGGTTTTCTACATTGCTGCTTGGTGGAGATGCAAACTTCACCTTCTTTGGACTTGACTTTTCTCTGTATTTTAAAGATGGAAATTCTGAAGTCTAGGTCAGTGCCCTTCACACCATGCACCTGGCCAGTATCAACTGCATTTGCATTAAGTGAGGCCCACCTGGTTTCCTAAACTTTTTGCAGGTAATTATTGAGTTGTGTGCAGAGTTTTGATCAGGAGAGCACTAGAAAAGGGAAACTGTGAGGGTAAGCTAAGTATTAAGTAGACTAGCTAAGTACTAGGAAGTAGTTTAGCCAAAGCTATCAACAGTAAAAATCTATCTTAATTTCACCTTAAGAACAAGTTGCAAAGGATTCAAATTAAAAGTTAAAAAATTAACTTTAATTGCTGAAAATAACATAAGAAATTACTAAACTATAGAATTACTATTTTGATATTTTTGGCTGACAAAACAGAGGACACACAATTATATGAGATGACAAATTGAAACTTAGCATTACAAAAAACAAAAATGTGGAAGACTTACAACTAAACGTGACTGTCCTGGTGTCTTTCTTCTGTGTTCTGTTCCCAATAGAAAGCTTAAATGGGAGTGTACAGAAAGAATACAGAAGCCGTCCTGCCTCTCTGCTAAGCCATTCTCACTCCACGAATGTGTTGCCCTTAGTAGGCTGGCCTGCATTTCATCTCTGATCCTTTGGTAGCATGTTTAAATGTGACAGCACAAAGGCAGGCCCCAGGCTTTTTCTAACAAAACTCATCTGTAATCATAGACCTTAGTCTCAGAAGAAAGGATACTTTTATGGTTTAGCTATTTAATTCTTTGAACCTCAACCTTAAAGTGTGGCTTGAAGTAGAAAATAATGTGGAATGTAAGGAGTTTCCTCATATTTTATAACTGGTCATCACAACCTTAGTTCCTTCTGACATAAAGGAATTACACCAATGTCTCCAGCATGACGTGGGTATTAAAGTGACACAGTAGCTCCAACACAAATGGCAGTAGTATGGTGTTTGGAAAAGGCGTTTTAACTGGCAGTTTCAGCCAGTTCTTCATTTATGGCAGGTGTTGATGCCAGTTGTTGCCCATTCAAATACCCAGCAACCAGAAAGCTCAGATTTCTTTCATGACCCATTTGGAGAACACTCATACACTTATTTCCACCGTATTTTCTTGGCATTGACTGTGAAGAACTGAGAATTGAGAGGGAAAATTAATCATTTAAAATTGCTTTTAGTAAAAGTTTTGTGTAAGTACAAGCTTTACCTTCTAGAGAAGCCAATAAATTGGTTCCTGACATTAATTTAATTTTTCATCACCTAATCAATTCTCAGTAGCTCTGTCTCCACAGAAACAAGTACTGCTGCAGTTCCTGTGGGATATGGGCTATGGGCAAGTATTTTTCAAGCATGTTTTCGCTTTAGTTTGGGATAAACTATTGAATATGATTTATGTTTATGAAAAAGAAACATTTCATACATTTGCAGACATGTGCAGATAAAAAATTTGAGTAATGCCATGTTGTGAGGTTGTATTCTAGGCTACAGAGTGATCATTCGACTGGAGATAAACAACAGAAATTCACCTGATTCTGTGGTTAGACGTGACAAGAATTTGAGCATAAAACGTGTTTGTTATCCCAGTGTGACTTGGTGAGGGCTTCGGACCACTGTGAACATGATGATTACATCTCCATAGCCATCAGAGGTCGTTGTTGAATGATCCATCATGCTTTTAGTGACTTGCTGCCATGGAAGCACAACTTAGACCAGTCATGTTTCTGATATTCCATATTCAGCAATGTAGAATAGAGTCACTTTTTTTCACATGCAAAATGGACTTAATTTTGTTCTAATGAGACTGCCAATATGTTAATATTTCATAGAATCATTGGAATTGCCCTGGTCTTTTGTTTTGGCCCAGTGCTTTGTTCTCAAGTAGAATAATTCACTGGTAGGCAGTGCTGCAATATTGAGCATGCTTGTGTCCAAAAGAGTGCAGAAGAAAAGGACAGCAGAGGAGTTTACATATTTAGCTACATTTGTATCTTAAGTTGTAATTTTTATTCTCAAATTTTTCTCCATTTCACTCTATATCATGTTACCTACATGCACCATTTAACCCATTTTCTAATAAAAGGCTATAGTCATTATCTTTTGGGGGTAGGATTAAATTCCGGACCTTGAGTTCACCAGGCAGGTGCAGCGCACTGATGGTGTGAGCGGTGAGGCCCTGGGGAAGAGAACCCTGAGGAGCTGTGCATCAGCACCCGCTTCCCTCATCCAGCAGCACCATGTCAAAGGAGATGAACAGCGGTGAGAAGCCGCAGCTGCCCGTGCTCCTCTTGCAGGATCAGACACTGCACACATTGCCATGTCTGTGTCCAGAGCCCTGCAGTCAGGGCCAGTGAGCTGTCACATGGGCTCCTGCTCCTCTCAGTTGTGGATGAGCTCCCTGCAGCCCACCTAGGGGTGCGTGGGTGTGAGCTGCCCCCTGCGATTTGAAGAAGCAACTACAGAAGATGAGTTTGGGAATAGTTTCAGGATGGGAGGTTAAACGGAAAGGAAAGGGAAGCCAGCAACAGCTTTAAGAAACTTTTCGTCCTAGAAAATAAACTGGAAAAAATGAATGATGCAAAAAATTAAATACAGACTGGCTCCTGCTAGACCTAGACAGACGGACAGAGAGGACAACCTGAAGGTCTCCATAACTCAGAAGATCCTTTCCAGCCTGCTGTGGCTGGCCTTGCTGACAGGCTTAGCTGTGCCTGCTTTAACGATGAGCACTTGGAGAATGACAAGGATCTCTCTACATGGTGGAAGGTGGCTCGGTGTGAGACTGCAAATGCTGTGTGCACGACACACGGAAGAAAAGTTCACATGGTCCTGGCTCATTGCACACTGATGAAATGTCTTCTCCCCCTAAATAGTAGTAGCTAAAATAGAACCTGCTGATATCTAATTATTTTTTAATTTTGAAAAGGAAAAGTAGATTTTTCACTAGCATGTAAACTAGACCAGCATGTAAACATGCTGTTGCCAAATTTAGATGAAGTTTCTGAGAGCATATCAGAACATAGTTTCTCCCATGAGAAATACATTTTGTAGTATGCTAAGCACCACTGTGCAAAAACTTATGATTGATAATTTTGAGCATGTTTTGTTATATTTTGGGGGAATTTGTATTTCTAATTTAAAAAAATGACTAAGACCTTTGTCCAATGTTTAATTGGATTATCTACTGAGAGTAGTTTTCACAAGTCATATTTTAATATTTAATATGCCAGAACAGCTAATATAAGAGCTACCTTTAAAATAGGTCAGTTAACTGGCAAATGAACATGTACAATGATTTCAGAGGAGCGCTGAGCCAACCTCCTGACTGATACTCCCACCAAAGCCACTCTATTGATTTCTCTAGGTAACAAAGCACTGTGCCCCCAAACACACAAAGCAGATTATTAAAGATTAAATATCTCTGGCAGGGATCTACTTTTTAAATTTATAGTGAATAGGGCATTCATTTAAAAAGAAGAATCAAAAAGAAATCAAGGAAGACCACTGGCAACCATGTTTTGCCAAAGAGCCTCAAAATGTAGACTCTGATGTCATCTTCATGTATAAATCATTGTGTATTTGGATATCAAAAGCATAATTGTTCAATGTAAGCATTTGAAATACAGCACAGTTTTATGAACTTAACGGGAAGTGATTCTTCATGTCTTATATAACAAGCATATGCAATAGACGGAAACTGGGTTGTTCTCTCCCGAGGCCCAGGAACTAAGGGAGGCTCTGAGGTCTGCAAGGTGCCCAGGGCCAGGAGGGCCAGAGACACGCTGTCTGGCTTTTGTGAAAGTAGCCAGCAGAAGGGACACTTGAAATAATTTTCACTGCAAAACCTAAGCTGGAAAATTGAAACTCACCACATATTTCGAAAGAGAGAAGTACTGTGGTTTTAGCTAAAGTTTCAAAGTCCTCGGAGGGTAAATGAGCTTCTGAGTTTCTTGATAACCCGGTGGGTCATTCTCATTTCCTGGAATGGTCTAGGACTGGCCCAGCTGTAGAGCACGCGGAGTGTCTGTCAGACTCAGAAGAGTTGAGGCAGCAGCCCGAGGGGGGCCGCCGGCCCACAGCGAGCCCTTCTGTGCAGTGTGCCCGGACAGAAGCGCTGCTCTACCAGTCAGAGCTCAGGAGTACAACTGTGGCACAACCTCAGGTCCCCTCCTCAGAGTCCTCCGTGGCCTGCCGTGCCTGTGACAGTGGCGGCCCAACATCTGGCTGTGCGCTCTTCACCCTCAACATCCTTCCTGTCTAGTGATCACCTGACCCCCATGCTGACTTACTTCCCCATAGTTGCTTTGGGACTTGAAAATACTTGAAGACGACCTGACTCAGACGGCGTGCCTCAGGCATGTGCACATTCTCTTAGGTGCGTCAAGTCCACTCCCAGATCTGCCAGGACATCCGCTTTGTCCTGGACTCTTGCACCTCCCTTCTCCAGCGCTCATAATCCGTGGCTGACCACATCGACTGTCCCCCCGCTGATTTATCTCATAACACTGGTTTTAAAAATTGCCAGGATAAATCCAGTTATTTTGATCTTCTCAACTGCATCTTGACTGCCTCCAGAGGAAGCTGAGGGAAAAAGAGCATGGCGGAAGCACCATGCCGGTACCAGCTGGGCCGCGCACCACCCGTCACTCATATATGGTGGAACTTGTAAGCCACTTCCTGTTTCCTGTTCTGCTCAAGTCTCAGTACTCCTTGCCTCAGCTTCTGTGGATAAATATTCTTCCTACAACACAGCGAGGATGCAAGTTCCTTCACGTGCTGATCAACAGGTCTGTAGCCGTCTCGCCATGAAACGTGGCCCACGGCTCTGCCCTGCGCCATGTGCCCTGCAGGCAGTCAGTTGTGGCACTAGTTGGTTTCACATTGTCCCAGTGAGCACTGCTCCCAGAATCCTCTCCCATGAAGTGAAAGCTGTATTTGGTGGCCTCCTTTTAGTAAGTAGAATATGGAAATATCAAAGCACCATCACTTCCAAGATGAGGTGATGGAGCCTGTCAGTGCCGTCTTGCTCGCACTCGAATGGCCGTCCAGGCTCTGAAGTGCAGAAACCTCTGCCCACGGCACAGCCATGCACAGCATCCGGGTTGTGAGCTGGCAGGAGATGGCATCAGACCACCCTGGATGAATGCCCTCAAAGGGCAGGGGGCAGCAAAACACTGCCAGTCTGTGGCACTAGAGGTTCAGGTGAATCATTACGCAGCAGTGGACACTGAACAGCCTATGTCCAGAGTGCTCTGTTTAAAGATGTGCTTCTAGCAGTGGCTCAGCTCAAAGCTCATTTCCTCAGGTAATGCAGGTGCTGCCATGTGCAGTAGTGTGAGCTGAGTAAACTGCCTGGCTGTGCCAGGCCTGAGCTTCCTTCTTCATCAAGTGAGGACAGTGCCAGTGCCTGTCCTGTGAGTATGCTGTAGACGAAGAGAAGTTAGTGCAAGTTACCAGTAGAGACAGCTGAAATCCTAGTATTCCACATGTGCTGGCTGTGAGCCTGCTGCTGCCTCTCTGTGCTCTTTGTCCCGGACTATTAAAATAATTCTGATCGGATTTTCCTCCTGCTTTTGCGTCCCTCCAGTTCCTTCTGCATTTGAGCCAGAATGTGTTTTGTACATGAACGCAGTTGACACAGTCCTGCTCCTTCAGTGAGTTAAGCATTGTAGGAGTTGCTGCTGTGACCAGCAGAAGCTGCCCCGTCCTAGCTGTGCCTTCTGTGCGCAGGCCAGTGCAGTTTGTTAGGCCCCGAGGTCTCCCCAACTCTGGACCCAGACCAGTGAGAGCCCGAGCATTCACCATATCATCTTGAACATGTCCTGATGGACTCTTCCTCTCCCCGGAGGCCAGGCCTGCATGGCCTGATTCACTCTCCTCCCTCCAGAAAATCAAAACAGTGCTCACTCTTCACAGCAGTGGTTGCTGCTGGGTAGAGATGGGCAGGACAGAGACTTAGCTGCAGAGGTGGCAAGGCCAGGAAACATGCAGGTAGCTCTAGGAGTAAGTAGGGATGAGCACAGCCTTTCGAGTCACAAGAAGTAAAAAGCAACAATTTTAATGTGTGTCATCCATTTACATATGGCCAGACCGGTGAAACGTATGTTCTCTGTCAGCAGTAGATTTATTTGAATGATAGAAATATATTTAACATGTTACTGTGTGCAAATGCTTATATATACAGACAGAACAGCAGTAAGAAAACACGAGAATTTAAACAATAACAACCACTTTCAGAGTAAGAACTGTAGTTTCTCCACACCCTGTGCCGCTATTTAGGCCTCAGTTCTCATCACTCCTCCCTTCACTCTCGGATACACCATTTGCACCAGGAAAACTCCACCAAAGACATCCTCTAGTAACATGTATCTTTCTACACTTAGAAGACAGAAACAGTGCAAAGGTCATTCATCTTCCTGCCACAGTGGAGGAGCGCAGAACATGGCACCAGGAGAAGGTTCAGGAAGTACATCCTGGATGGACAGACACAGGGACAGACAGAACTTTACTCCTAAATAAGGAAAGTACCCAGGTCATACTAGACTTCTCAACAATGACTCCAGATCATTTCCTAAAATAACAGTATTTGCACATATGTTCTAGAGATTTAGGAAATACATGTTTAGAGAATAAGGATTCATATTTGAAAAATATCAGATAAGTTTGAAAAATTGAAACCTATATTAATTTAGCTTACTTTGTCTTAACCATCTGCTTCCTCCAAACCACTAAATGTAGCACTGACTTTTTTGTACTCTATAGGTCACATGGTCATAATGTATGCTCATTATTTAGCATACATACTAATATATAAATTTGCACGTTAGATTATTTGTAGTTTCGAAAATTTTAAATTTTAAATAAATCATATTAAACTTCACCATTAGTATTAGATATACATTAAATCCCAACAATGCCAGCTAATAGTGATAAAAGCATAGCCAATTTATATAATGCTTCTAAAGTTAAAAATATGCAAAACATAGATAGTAATTCCTCTCTAATGAAGTTGTGTTAAGAGATGTAATAAGATTATATAGGAAACCCAATATACAGTAAATTTTGATGGATTTTTACATGTTAATCTTTACTTATTACTGTTGAAACAGCATTAGCCCTGGATAAATGACGTCATTGCCTGGCCTGGGTCGTGTTCTCCTCTCTTGTGTCTTGACTTCCTCTTCCTCTTGCTCACCACAGACCACAGCCCTCTTGTCTCAGCCACTGGGAGTCAGTGGGCGCTCGCTGCCCCCCTCAGTTGTGCACCACACAGTCACTCTCTGAAGAGTGGGTTTCTCACTGTCACGAGGAACTTCCCAGACACCCGCAGAAATCTGCCCCTGAACCTTTCCTCACGACTCCCCAGCAGGCGCGTCCTGGATGGACATTGGCTTCTTTGGTGCTGGGGCCCTTTTCAGATCTCTACACTTATTTCCACAGTCAGTCTGAAATTCTACTGCTTGTGTACCAGCAAATTTCAGTGCATCATTTAAACTACTTTGGCTTATTTTTTCTAAAAGAAATTTTTTATCTGACCACTTTTCCTGCCACTGCATAAATTTGGAATGAGTAGATTGTTACATAAATAAATAAATAATCTTTACAGATTAACCTCAGCCATCGCAACAATTATAACAAATGTTACATTAACCTGTTTAAACATGTATTTCCATTAGTAGGAGGTTTAATTGACAAAGACATCCTTCCATTTGTTAGAATAAGCATACTGAATGTCTCTACTGATCAAATGCCTTGTGACACTAGTGAAAAGGAACAATCAAAAACTGTAAATTGCTCAGTAATGCTATTTTAAGTTATAATTTTTGTTATTTTAAAAGATTTTGTTGACAGAGCTCTTCTCTGCACGCTAACAACTAACTGAAATAATTCACCTGGACACACAGGAGCCATTCTCACAAACACAGATAAATAATGAATTTTAGGCACTAAGACTCAAATTAATAGACAGTTGTTTAGTTTTACAGTCTCCATCAAATTGCCCCTACTCTTTGTGTTTAGCTCTAGACCTTCTCTTCATGTTTTGAAACTTGATCTGCATATCCTAAATACCAACATACTGTAAAGCTCAAGCTGTTGTTAATATAACAAAATACCCAAGGGAGTCTCCATTATAAAGAAAAGAGGGTGATTTGGTGAGTGCTTTGGGGTCCAAGCCCTTGGCATCAGCTGGTCTCTAATGGAAATGACAGCGGTGGCACCACAAGGAAGGCTCATGTACAGAAGGAAGCCTTTGTGCGGCCAGGGCAGACTGGGCCCCACAGCACCTTGCACAAGTGCACCCCATTCACAGAAGGATCCCCCCATCATACTGAGCTGTGTCACAGAACCATCTGAACACAGTGTATGTGACTTTCTTCCTTTGCGCAAAACCATATAACAGAAGGGAGCGAAAATTCCACACATGTGCACAGACATACCGACATCAAAAGTGCTCACCTTCATAATATCTCCTGTGAGTTCCCTGAAATATTTTTCACAGATCTTGGGAAAGAGGAAAACTTAATCTTTTCAGGACTTTCTGGCAAGAAACGTTAAAGCAAGAACTGTCACACGGTCTGTCATTATTAATGCTCTGTCCAGCAAGGGAGAGGCTAGTTTTCTGCTTGATCGCTCAGCCAGGAGCGATGACTTTCAGCAAGAAAACAAAACAAACTGGGACACAAGGTGCATTAAGGAAAGGCTCTGAGAGCTTCGGGAGTGCCGAGCGCCGCTTTCACTGGACTGATTAGAGAACATTTGGTCTCTACTGATTCATGTTGTGAAATAACAGGTGGCTTTTATGTATGTTGTTTGTTTTTATTCTCTTATACCATATTTTTGTTTCTTGGATTTTATTGCCAATGTGATCTTATCATTAGGGAAAAAGTTTTTAAGATAACTTTAATTATATTCACATATAGCAAATTCTTTCTGATGGCAGCAAGACTTCATAGCTTTCAAGAGTTAATGGATATATGACCCATGCTCATATATTTGGAGGAGTTGTAGTGCTTAGAGGGGCACAGTTTCTTCACCTTTTACCACCCTCATGCTCAATGCCCATGGCTGTCTGGGTTATCTCCACTTTTACTGAAGGATGAAATGAAGAAGGAAGTCAGAGAGAGTACATATGCCTCGGTAGTTTTCTTCTTACTATGAGAAAAGACAAAAATCTTTTTCTCATATTCAAAGTAATTATGGCTGGGGAGGTGCAGACAGAAAGGGTGAAATGACCCAGGTGGCCTGTTCTTGAGCTGTGTGTGTTCCATGCACAGTCGCAGGGTAGAGACCACGTTCTGCTCCTCACTGTGTAGTGCTCTGTTCCTTGTGAATGTTCCCAGCTGTGTTTTCAACTTTCAGCTTGTGAACATAGTGTTGCTCTAATTTTTTCCTAAATTATTTTTAAGGTGGCAGGTGGCTCTTGACTTTAAAATTAAGCTGGGCTCTTCACAAGGTCTCCCTGTACTGTTGTACTGCTGGCATTCAGCTTTTCACATGAAATAACCACATTGTTAACATCCTCACCTCCTTTCACCTATCCTGTTGCTTCTCTTAAGCTTCCAGTAACAGCCGAGTACCTCTTGGTGCTCACATCTGTGATGTTTCTCAGTGTCACTAGACATTCCTCCCACTCCGACTTTCAACAGTTATTCTAGTAGTGGAGACTTGCCCAAGATTCTTCTGAGGTCTTAATTTATTTTCTGAGTTCTAGGGCTACTTTATACAGAAAAAAGTTTGGAAGCAATCTAAGATGGAACCATTGCACTTGTGTAGTCTCCAAGGAGCCCGCTGGTTACACGGCGTCAAGCATGCGCAGGAGCAGGAAGGAGGGCCCCTGCATGGGTGGGAGCCGCACAGGCAGTCTGGCTCCCCGCTGCCTCTCGAGAGAAGGGGCCAGGCAGAGAGAACGACTTTGCAGTCATGACACAGATTATGATCGAGCAAGCGAGTCTGGTACATTCTTTGCTTTATTGATTTTCTGTGATCGTTACCACGACCCAGAAGAACTCTTTTTGTTTTATGCCCCAGAACTCCTGTTCTTACCCACCCAGTTGCCAGGTGCAATAATGTTTTTTTAAGAATCCGTGGTCAAGGCATTGCGATGTACAGATAACAGCACTTTATGCATTATAAATCCAGAAAATGACGCTAGACCAGTGAGCTCTTCCTCAGGATGTTTCTGCGGGATCCCTGAATCAGCACTGTCAGCCGGTCTCGTATCTCTCTGGCGACGCAGTAACATTTTGGACACACAGTCGTACGCCCAGGCTGTCTTGTGAGTTGATCCAGAGGCAGAGCCAAAGCCCATCCTACAGTGTATGACATGGAACCCAGCACAGACGCCCCTGACACTGCATGTAGCAACCCCCGCCGGCCACCTGAACAGCCATCTCAGGGTGCAGCTGCCTCACACTCTTGCCACTTTACTTCCTGGTGGCCAGAGCCTTGCCGGGGACTCCGTGGGCAACACAGAGTGTGCGCTGGAGCCCTGCTGGGTTGCGTCTGTTGTTCCTTTTATGTGCACAGTCAACTGTGCTCTCACTGAAGGAAATTAAACCCGCCTGTCACAGCTGCTCTTTGGCAAACCGTAACAGTCGCTGCCTGCTGCGCTGTCACTGCCGTGCTGGCCCTGCACGTGCAGTTCTGGTGTCTCACCCCCTGGAATAGCCCGAAGAAGCAGACCGAGGACAGGAGACGGGAAGCAGACAGTGCTGAGGGTGCTATTGTGTGTTGTCCTGTACATCTTGTTCTTGCCCTTTTGTGTTCTCTGCTCGCACCAGAGATTTTGTGGATGTTTCCACCTCGCATATGTTACTACAGCACCAGCCTCAAACACAACCAGGTCATCTTTAGTGTTTCCTTAAAAAATTGCATTTCATCCTGTTCCTTCAACTTGGAAAACATTCTTCTGTGTACATCCTATCCACATGTGAAGACCCAAACTTCTGTTATGCCTGCTATGTAACCAAGCATAAAGTCGCCCTTTGATCAGGGCCCCAAGGCATTCTTTTTATGTCCTCAGCATGCTTACCTCCTAATGTGTCATCTGGGTACCTTCCGAAGGGCTGTATTTCACTAGAAAATTACACTGTCATTGTATGTATAAAGTATCTTGTTCTCCAATAGATCATGTGGAATTACACTCCTTGAAAATGAATCAGTGTCTCCATCCCCAAAATAAGGGCCTACATACAAATTTTTCCTTCTTGTCTAAAAGTACAAACCCAAAAGAAAACAAGAAATATTGTGATTGTGATGAAGAGCGTTTGTTTCTAGTAGCGAGAATGGTTTTCTGCGTTTGTAAATAAGAAACACATTCTGAAATCTCTCTAGAAGTGTATCTCTGACACTGATGAGCTTTTTAACACAAGCCTGAAGCAGTTCCTTTTATAAATCTTAACATAAAAATATACAGACAAATTTGTTTTTATATATAAAGTATAAAAACCTGTACATATTAATGGGATTCCGTGTCACATCTCAATACAGTACACATACATCATGAACTACTCAGGTCGGGCTAAGTGAATCCATTTGACACAGTTTCTTCTTCTAGCAGTTCACTAGGAATTCTCCCAGGGTGTGATGACTAGTTCTTCCTGGGCAAGTTCTTTCTCTTGTGCTTATTGGTACCTTCTAGTAGCTACCTAGAATCCTGAATGTTATTATTTTGTTACTTTGATTTCATTATAATTAAAGTACAGGTTTTATGGTCTTGATATTCAGTTCATCTTGTTATAAGTTGATGAGACATCACTTCAGCTCTCAAACTCTCACATTTGTATGTGTTCTGTTCTGTAACCAGCCTGAGCAGAGCGCACGTGTCCATAGCCGGAATCCATGCTGTTCCAGTGGTTCCCCAGTTCAAGTTCCCTGCACACGAGTGGGCCTGGTGAAGGCTGTAAGGCATGGAGAACCCTCGGCTTTCTAAGGGAAATGAATAGCTCTGGGTATTACAGGGACAACATACACGAAAATGCCACATTGTGGAAGAAAATATGCAAATGGTCCCTTTCAGAGTTAACCAAAGTGGATGCAGGAAAGTTGTACAGAGAAGAAGGTAGTCTGTGAGGCTGTCAGCCCTCCTGCAGCCTCAGTCTTCATGATTCAGAACCCAGGGTGCGTATATGCTTGCTCCTAAGCAGCCACAAACGCTGCACCAATCCCCTGTCACCTCAGTGTTCACTGAGATGACAGTGAACACTGTCATGTGAGCATCTCTTCTAGTTGTGGGGTCCAAAAGAAACTTGCATTAATCTCATAATATCTCAACAGATTCAGTATTAAAATATTTATTCGTTTTTATTTTCCTGAAGTTTACATTTTTTGGCAAACTCTGTAAGTATGTTGTTGTTTATGTCCTAGACCATGATGCAAAGCACACCATCGAAGGAAATGGTTCCAGCAGATTTTCCACTTGCTGCTGTTCCTGTCTTTCATCTTTGCCAGACAGCAAAGCCTTCGCTGCTCACTCCTTCTGTACCCTGCATTTGGAGTGTGGCTGGGTCCTTTTTAAATCTAGATTATGAATATTTGAGCTGCTTTGAGAGTGTATTGGGTACCAATCAGAAGGTTAAGAATCAAATGCCATCTATTTTGAAGCAAACAACAGATTCTTATATTTCTAGAAGTATTCATGCAATTTTCTGTTTTGTGGTCCTAGGGATTGCACTCAGGGTCTTCACAGTGAGCAGCACACCCAGCCTTTATTATTTCTTCCTTTGAAACAGGATCTGCCTAAGTTACTGAGTTGTCCAGGCTGGGCCTGAATGTGTAGTTCTCCTTGCCTCAGCCTCCCATAATGGTACAATTACAAGCATGTGCCCAGATTTTACAAGCCCCTTACAATAGGCCAATGGTTATCTCTATTTTGACTTTGAAGGGTTGATTATGAATTATTAAATGAATGAATGGACAAATAGATATAATTAAAGGCTGTCTTGATTTTCTATGTGGTAAGATAATTTGTAACATTAACACTTTTGAAATCATCCCAAGCAGAAATCAAATGTTTTACTGTTTGGTTTGTTTTACTGTTATTTTCATGAGAAATAATTTTCTTCATTCCTCCTGTCCAGTGCATATTTGAAAATGAACCTCAGGTTGAGCAGTCTATGATAAGGGTTTCCCCAAAGACCAGGGCCACCCTGGCACACTGTCATGTGCAGGTCTTGTGTAGGAAAGGCCCCCTGTCACTCAGGAAGGATTTGTATATCTTTGCATTGACCTAAGTACACTTTCCTGAACTTTCCTGATCATGCCCACAGGTTCCCTCTTTGATCAATTTGAATGTGATTCTTTATATGACAAATTACTTAGGCCCCAAAGAAATACTGCTTTGTCTCTGGAGGCATAATTCCTTGGACTTAAAACTGAAGCCATGGGCTAAAGTTTTGAGGATGAACAGTACTCTACAGTGATACAAAATTTCCTATTAGATAATTTTATTGAAAACAAAGTGTTGGTGTTTTGATCACTCTGGGCTTAAGCACCTTGACCACAATGTTGATTGGAGTGCATCCCAGTCAGCTGCCTTTCAAGGAAACACTGGACAGAAACACTCACCCAGGACTATCTAGATGATCACACCCAGCCCTTCTCTCCTTAGACCCGTAACAGAAACACTCACCCAGGACTAGTCTAGATGATCACACCCAGCTCTTCGCTCCTTAGACCCGTAACAGAAACACTCACCCAGGACTGTCTAGATGATCACACCCAGCTCTTCGCTCCTTAGACCCATAATATAAAATTAAATAGTAGCCTTCTCTAACACACAAGAAAACAGGCCCAGAAGTATGAACCAACTGACTTGCTAGATGTCCCGCATCTCCTAAGGGACAGAACTAGGACTGAAGCCCTCTGTGCAGGGTTTGGCATGTGAGACAGAGTCCAGCCCTGTTGATGCCTCTCTCCATGAATGAAGCAGCTGAGCCCTTCGTCTCCACCTGTGGCTGCTCCTCCAGCCTAGCAGACAACAATCTGAACAGTCAAGTGGTTAACTAAGAAAGCACTGTCCTCCTTCCAGCCAGCACTGTCTGTGCTTCCTTGATGTCCATCTGTAGCTCCCAAAATATGAACTCGTATGAATCACAGTCGTTCTGTGTGTGTGGCCTTGGAGGATAATTAAAAACCTCAATACTGGAATATTCTTTAACATAGAACTGTATTTTTAAAAAGAAGAACAATTAGCTTTTCCTATTCTCTTGAATGAGAACTAGGAACAGAAATGAAGTTAAACTAGGAGATTTGTACAAGCCTGAACAACAACTGCAAAACTGAGGCCACCTTCTAGTTTATTTCATTAAGAATTACTCTTGATGTAGCAAATGCTTTTTTGTGGTTCTTCAAACTACATACTCCTACTAAGTGAATGCTAAAATATGCAGAATTTCTAAATTCAGTTCTAAATTCTGTATTCAGAACTTATTGTAACTTTTTGTTTCTTCATTCTTTCATTCAATAACTATTTCTACCTACTTAATGAGTACCATGATAATTTTAAAGATTAAAATTAAAAATGTACTTTCCCACTGAGAAATTTCATTTCATTCTTTTTTTTGTACTCCTAATAATTTGTTTTGTGTTTTTTCTTGCTGCCCAAATCACTGTTTATATTTGCATTAATCAGTGGATTTTTTCTTTTACTTTCTGTCTCTTTTTCATCTTTGACACAAATTAATTGTATCCATGTATGGGTATGATGTGATATTTTGACATGTGTATGTGTTGTTTAAAAATCAGAGCAGAGTAGTTAGCATATCTGTCCCCTTTGATAGAACAAAAAGTTCTTGTGAAATCTCTCCATATTATCAAATGTCATAGCACTTCTGGGATGACAGAATTAAATACCATTAAACCATCTCATCCTTATGATCATGAGGCTTAGGAGAATATTTTAAACTTTAGGGTGGTTACATGTATCCCAAAATGTACCACTTGGATATCAAGGGAAAGCAAGCAGTGTGTAATCGCCAGCTTTGTAATGAACTTACGGGAGACCGAAAGGTTATTGCAGAACAACTTTAAAGCTTAGGAGATGAGACATGTTTCTATGTTAATATTTACATACAATTATTAAGAAAATTATAAGACCTCAATTTTCATTTTATTTCTATTTAATTGTAGTCAGTTATAGTAAATGATATGGAGTGCATATGTTTCTGAGTAAATATTTATTTACAAATTTGAAATGTGGATTTATCAGAAAAGCCCCGTTTTCCTGTAAAAGGCCTTTCAGGAACTAACACTTAGTTGGTGCCTACAGTGTCATGTCATTGTCTCCTTTGACCTTGATGAGAATCAGTTGTGCTCACTACAGAACATGACAAGAACCGAGAGGGAGAGAGAATAGAGTGAGCAGACAGCTTTCTTGCAAATCTGCCTGTATATCCGCATGGAGTCCTCTGTGAGCAAGAGCAGACCACAGCTTCAACACCTCTCAACCTGCTCCACAGACGCGGCATTTATTCATTCCCATCCAAATGCCATCAATCTCAGAAATACACATAATGTCCTATAATCTTTGTCATGTTTTCTGTTATGAAAGAAGCAGCTAGTGGGGTGCAAGACAGGAACAGAATTTGATGCCAGTGAGCAGATAAAAACCACGAAGAAATGAATTTCTAAATGATGACAAGTATGTCCCATTGAAACGTAACTTTCGTGTAAAAACCCCACAGACTCCTGTATTTCCCATCGGCATGGGTGGTTAGGGAGAAGGGAGAGAATTCATGTCTTTGGGTTGTGAGAAAAAGGAAGGAAAGTCGGAAACCCGGAGCCTGTTGTGAATATGCTGCCGGCACTTGGGCGACTTCGAGAACATCGCTTTCTCTGTGATGTCAAAATGATAATCTCACAGAGGTTGATATCCTAACATTGTATAATTCCCTATACCTGTGCTTCTCAGAAGCCTATTTCATGGCAAACCAACCAAACGAAATAAAAATACGTCACCAACTGCAACCTTTATCTGATTAAAAGTTATTCTAATGACTGTTTAATTGCAGTCCAATCATTTTACTAAGTTGCTAAAACATTGAGAACAAACTAAAATTGCTAATGAATTCTAAAGTGAAAGGAAAACTTATAAGAAATAAATCAGGAAAAACTGTAAAAGGGTTCATTCATAGTTTGTTTTATTTTTGAAAGAAAAGCTAGAGAATTTGAGGCTTTCATTTTAAAACACTGCAGCATTAGAAAAGGCCTGGTGAGGAGGAGGGGTGGGCAGAGAAGTAAAGTACGGGGCTTCCGTGATGAGCGAACAGACGAAGCTTGCGCTGTGCCTGCCACGCACACGCTCTGGGGACAGGCACAGGGCCTGTGCTTATGTACATTAATTCGGGTGGAAAATGATTTTCTAAGTGTTCTAGAGTGTAAAATAGAGTCCAACTCACACAGTGAGTCCAGTGCTGACTTCAAAACTCGCCTCTCACATTGTAAGAGTTCATAATAATAACCGATTCACCAAGAGCAAAGAATCCAGCAGTTAACTGCATTTGTAGCCAAGACCTGACATTATATAAGGTTCTGTTTTATTTTGTTAGGATCGCTGCCACATCCATGACATATCTCAGCGTAAACGTAACCGTGAAAGTCTTTATCTTCCTGGATAGTAAAGCCATGTCTTGTTTACTTGGTTCCAGACAAAGGGATCTCAAACCATGACGCCCTCGGGCACCCAGAAGAAAGTGAAGCGCACGCTGCCCAACCCGCCCCCCGAGGAGGCGCCCGCCGCCCCCGCGGCCACCTTCAGCCCGGGGGGCGCGGCGTCCAGGCGGAGGGTCTGCAGGACCAGCACCATGGCCCGCGCCAAGATCCTGCAGGACATCGACCGCGAGCTGGACCTGGTGGAGCGCGAGTCGGCGAAGCTCCGGAAGAAGCAGGCCGAGCTGGACGAGGAGGAGAAGGAGATCGACGCCAAGCTGCGCTACCTGGAGATGGGCATCAACCGGCGCAAGGAGGCGCTGCTGAAGGAGCGCGAGAAGCGGGAGCGCGCCTACCTGCAGGGCGTGGCGGAGGAGCGCGACTACGTGTCGGACAGCGAGGTGGGCAGCGCCGGGCCGGCCCGCACCGAGGCCCCGCCGGGCCGCGAGCGCCCGCGCACCGCGCCGCAGCCCGACTTCGCCTTCGCCCCGCCGCCGCCGCCCTCGCAGGCGCAGACGCAGACGCAGGCCGAGTCCCCGCTCGCGCCCTTCCCCTTCGCGGCGCCCGCGCTGCCCGCCCAGGCGCCCACGCCCTACACGCAGCCGTCGCACTTCCAGCCGCAGAGCCTGTACCACGCGCAGGCCTCGCCCTTCCCGACGCAGCCGGCCTTCCAGGCCGTGGCCACCATGTCCTTCGCGCCGCAGGCGCAGCCCGCGCCCGCCCCGCAGCCGTCCTACCCGCTGACGTCCCAGGTGGTGGTGATCCCGCAGAAGCCGCGGCAGAGCGCCCTGTACCTCGAGCCCAAGATCACGTCCACCTACGAGGTGATCCGCAACCAGCCCCTGATGATCGCGCCTGTGTCCAGCGACGGCACCTACGCGGCGCCCCACCTCGGGAGCAAGTACAGCAGCCTGGACCTGAGGCTGGGCTTGGAGGAGAGAGGCAGCATGGCCGGCAGCCCCGTCTCCAGCATCTCCGCGGACTCCTTCTACACGGACATGGACCACCACGCCTCGCGGAACTACGTCCTCCTGGACGACATCGGAGAGATCGCCAAAGGCCCCGCCGCGCTCAGCACTGCCTTCAGCCTCCACGAGAAGGACCTGGCCAAGGCCGACCGTCTGCTGAGAAGCACCGAGGCGCGCAGGTCCCAGGACGTGAGCGACTTCCTGGCGCCGCTGCAGACGTCCTCCAGGCTGCACGGCTACGCCAAGGCCGAGGAGGACCCCATGGAGGAGCCCTACGAGCTGACGCTCCTGAAGCGCCAGATCAAACAAGAGTTCCGCAGAGGGGCGGAGAGCCTGGACCACCTCGCCGGCCTTTCCCACTACTACCACGCCGACACCAGCTACAGGCCTTTCCCCAAGTCCGAGAAGTACAGCATCAGCAGGATCACGCTCGAAAAGCAGGCCGCCAAGCAGCTCCCGGCGGCCATCCTTTACCAAAAGCAGTCCAAGCACAAGAAGGCGCTGATGGACCCCAAAATGTCAAAGTTCTCCCCGATTCAGGAGAGCAGAGACCTTGAACCGGACTATTCCAGCTACATGACTTCCAGCACCTCATCCATTGGCGGTATTTCTTCGAGAGCGAGACTTCTTCAGGATGATATCACTTTCGGCCTCAGAAAAAATATTACAGACCAGCAGAAATTCCTGGGGTCCTCCCTGGGCTCGGGACTGGGCACTTTGGGGACCACCCTCCGGTCCGCTCTGCAGGAGGAAGCAGACAAGCCATACAGCAGCGGCAGCAGGTCCAGACCTTCCTCCCGACCCTCCTCTGTCTACGGACTCGATTTGTCCATTAAGAGGGACTCCTCCAGCCCCTCTCTCAGGCTGAAGGCGCAGGAGGCGGAAGCTCTGGACGTTGCCTTCGGTCACGCGTCCGCCTCCGCCAGAACCAAGCCCACCAGTCTGCCCATCAGCCACAGTCGAGGGAGGATACCGATCGTGGCCCAGAATTCAGAGGAAGAAAGTCCGCTGAGTCCAGTTGGCCAGCCCATGGGTATGGCCAGGGCCGCAGCTGGGCCTCTGCCGCCCATATCTGCAGACACCAGGGACCAGTTCGGGTCTAGTCACTCGCTGCCCGAAGTTCAGCAGCACATGAGAGAGGAGTCACGGACTCGCGGGTACGACCGGGACATAGCGTCGTTCATCATGGACGACTTCCAGCACGCCATGTCAGACAGCGAAGGTAAATGGGGCCTCACGCTACCCTGCTCCTCTCTGAACACAAACTCTTACTTTGCTGCATGCTTTATCTTCCCTCAAGGATGTATTCCACCTTTCTTAGTGTGTCTTTTTGCACGTTTACTTCAGTGTTTTTCTTGTACATGCAGGTTTTATCTCGTGTATGATTCCATGGCATGCTTTTCTTTGTTTTCACCTTATTTTATTGCTGTGTTTCTTGGCTGCTTGGTTTGTTTTGTTCCTGCTTTTTTGAACCACCACCAAATAAGTCTATCAATAAAGCTTGGGTATGCTTTAAATCCTCAGTTGGAACGTTTCATTGTATTGTTCTTTTGTTTTTGTTTTTGTTTTTTAATACAGTTACATTTTTTCCACCATTGTATCTTAGTTTGTGAAGTTAAGGATTGGAGCTGTTAAGTACCATTTGCTAGACTTTGTAATATCATTTTTACACGATGAATGTTCATCAGTTCAGAGGTTGTCCCTTTTCTGAGCACTGGAGGGCTAGTCTCCAAATTAGCTTCATGCAGAATTTTTCATTCTCATTAGACTTCTGTTAGATATCTTTCTCATGATAAATCGACACTTTCTATTACATACTAGAAACCTTAGGACTGAAGCTTTTAAAAATATTATCAGTATGTTTGAAGCGTGCTTTAGTTTTCACCTGTAAGCTTCTAGCTCACCGGTGTTCAGGCCGCTGGTCTGACCATCAGCATTGCTTTATGTGTCTGTCACACCGTCTTTTCTGTCTTAAACTGCTTTGCTAGTTGCTCATAATGAGCAACTATTTACAGAACATACACAGCCAAAAAATGGTGTGAAGTGAGTTTTCACTTAATTGTGCAGAACCATGAGAATTTAGAAAATTACTTAATGCAAGTCTAATTTAGGACATAGGAGAGAAAGAGGGAGGAGGGTGGGAGGAGCCTTGCCCACATGAAGAAGACTCTCACTCTTAATTCTTTTCTGCTTTATCTTCTCTGTGTCTTACGTTTGATGTGATGTGGAGTCGAAGCCCTAGAAAGAAAATGTTTCTGATCTCATAAAAGCACCATCTCTTCGTTCCTCTGGAGGCTCCAGGGGCTGAAGCTCCCCCTCCAGATTGGAATTCTTTCTTAAGGACTTGGAGGGAAATGTTTCCAAGAAAACAAATCCCTTCCTGTTGCTGGGTTTAAACACAGATGAGTGAGGAGCTCAGACCTCGAACTCTGAGAAATAAAATGATGACTGGATGTCACAGAGGACAGACTGTCTGTCCTTGTGAGCTTCCGACAGTCTGGCCACTGATCTACTGCCTGCCCTCCAGGCCTTAGAGTGATACTTTTACTGATAGTCATATGAACTGAGCGCTCCATGGGTGTCTCCTTAAATATAGGCAATTGTTTGAATAAATCAACACAGTTTAACAAGTAGTATCCAATTATTTACAGCAGTCTTTAATAGTCTTTTCTTTCTTCTCATTCACATTTGCACACACTTTGTACTGTTTCAGAATAATGAGGTCTTTCAATTGCCATATCTGTAATAAATCAAAATCTGTAGAAGATCTGGGTATAACCATGCTCCTGAAGACTCCGTGCACATGATGAGCAGCTATCTGGAGAGAATCTGACAAGATAGTTTATTTATTACTCATAGATACACTTAGCATGATGCCAGATATTTATATACTTATGGATATTTTGATATGTGGCATTTAATCACAAAACTAAGCAGAAATGATTGTGTGTTCATTGTTCACTTCTCATTATGTATCCGGATAATGTACACACAGCCATTGTGGACCATGGAAAATTGTTTTGATAAGTAGACTCGAACCCTGATGCAGCCCACAAAATCCTGAAGTCTGTACAGAGATACCAAATTGCAACATAAGTGAGATTTTATGAAAAAATATTGTGCTTAAAATTAAGCAGACAGAAATTATTCATGAGTATGTTGGTAGAATTAAAAATAACTGGCAAGTTCAATTTTATCTACAATGTGATTGAATTGTAGTGATAATCTTTTAAAATATGTATAGTAAAATGTTAGACATATTTTTTGTTTTCATATAACATGCATACATTACTTTTCTTTTTTGAGTTCTGTACTTTTCGTTTGAAATCTTGGATTCCAGGGGCATTTACAGGGAGATATAGACATTGTGTTTCTCAATCATGTAATCACTGACATTCACAAATGCACAGCGTTAGATATTTTCTGAGCAAATTTTTGGTAAATTCAATCCTTTATCTACATGTGAATGTTACCAAGACAACCTGGACCAGGAGAGCTTGAAACTAGTTATTTAGTGCCATCCAAACAAATAAACAAAAGAAATGAACTGCATTGAAATTGCTTGTTGTGTCCTTTCCCAGAGTTTAATTAAATTTTACCTTGCAGACTGTTAGATATTTTTCAGATATACTCTGTAAAATTAATTTCACCTAGCCATGAGATAAAATACAGACACCATAATTTATATTGCTCAATATGTAGCTTCAAGGTAAGCTGGCAATATTCAAATTATATTTATTTCTACTCGTACAACTCTTTAGGTCAGAACATCCTTCCAAAGTGTATAGAATCACATCTCACAAGAATATCAATATGTACTACTTTTCCAGAATACTTGACAAGTATTTCATACCTATAAGTAAACTATTCATGTGACCAATTCCTATGAACAATGGTAGACTTAAAAATAAATCTTTAGTGTTCTACAGTAAAGAAGTAAAGAGAAATTATCAAGTTTTTAAAAGGAGGGGGCATTAATCTCCAGAAAGTTATTTAAATTAATTTGATACATTTGGTTAGTTTTAGAAAATTTATTTTTAAAATCTGTCTGTCCCACCGCAGATCCCTGCCTTGCATTTGTAGATGACCAGCTTTGTGACAGCTCACTGTCCAGGGCAGCTGCTGGTTCATGCAGCCTGGCTGGTCTTGGCCGATTTCATGTTCCTATGGCAAGTAGGTACATTTTTCAGAATAACAGGAAAGATCAAAATAGGTGATCATGATGGGAAATAGACAAGGTTGGGGCCAAGCCGAGAGTCTGCCATCTGTGTATCGACAGCCAAGTGTCACACGTGTGTCCGGAGCCACGGTCCAGTGCAGTCAGTTACACACTCGAAGGAAACCACGCGCTGCGCTGTTCAGTGTAGTCATTAACAGCAGTGTGGACAGTTAGCTTATTTGGGTGAGAAATACATAATCCAATGATATAATGAATTAGACAAGCAGTATCCGGAGAATCCAGGAACTTCAGGGTGATGGCTCAACGCCGCACACTTTTACTCATCAGGTGTCCCTTGTACTGTTTTGTGAATCTAGTCACTGGCTTTCAGACAGACGCTGGTAATTATTCAGCAGATTGTGAGGTTAAGATTGTGTATCTATTCAGCAAGTTCAGGGAGAACTTAATCTTCATTTGAAAACATTTCTTGGTACTTATTCAGCTTCTTTCTCCAGCTGATGAGGGATGAGTCTGTCCTTCATCATTCTGGGAACGTGCCCTGAATGTCACACCCTGTGCAGGAACTGCTTTTAGTGTCAGGGGAGAGAGAGAAAGTCGAAGTTGGCAGGAGCGTCGCCTCCTGCGGCTTAGTGTCTACTAGGTGAGCTCGTTGCCCAAGAGCCAGATGGGGGCAGACGCCGGAGTCTCGCCCTGGGAGCTCCTGGGAGCGGCGGCGGGCTGAGGTCCAGGCTTGGCTAAGCAGGGTGCAAGTGGCGAGAAAGCGAGCAGGGGCTTCGGAGGCCGCACCCGGAGAAGGTGCAGCCCGCTGGGGTGGAGGAGCCGGGCCTGCGCGAGGCCGCGGCCGGGCAATGGGCTTTCACCCCCACGCAGAGGACTGGAAAGTACTAGCTGGACGAACGTTCAGTTTTAAAGTAATGGCTGCGTTCTTTGAATAGGGTTGCGATTTTCAAAAAAGAGTCCGCGTGGGGTAAAGTTCTTTTTCTTTTACAGTGTATAAAAGCAGTTCATTCAGAGCTAACTTCTGAATCAGTGTTTTCGCCAGAAAATATTTTATTTGTATTAAACCTCTAACAGGTTTTAATAGGTGACCAAGCGCTCCTGAAACATGTATCTAGCAATAACACTCCCAGAAATAAGTGTCCTCGGCGGCTTGTGAGCGCCTGTACTTGAGCGTCAGCGTCGGGGCCGGTAGCCTGGCGCGGGTCGTGGTTGGCAGGAGCAGAGGAGCGCAGCGCAGTGTCCAGTGCTCACTCTGCTGACCCGGGCGGGTTGGGGGACCACCGCCCGGGGAGCCCTCGGGGCCGTGTCTGTAATCGCAATGTGTCCTGTCTGCTTGGTCCCCAAAGCCTACCACCTGCGGCGCGAGGAGACTGACTGGTTCGACAAGCCCAGAGAATCGCGCCTGGAAAATGGGCACCTGGACCGGAAGCTGCCTGAAAGACTGGCCCACTCCCGGCCGCTCAGTCAGCACCAGGAGCAGGTAAGTCCGGGCTGAGCCTCGCAGGCGGCCTCCTTGCAGTGTCACGATGCAGTCCTGCCTCAGAGCGGTCTTGCCAGGGTCAGGGGTGGGGTTTTCGGTAAAGGGGTCAACCCCCGACTAAATTGGTGATAACTGGACGCTTCTGTTGGGCAGTGTGGGCGGTGGGCTCCTCCAACAGACACTAACTAGCGCGTTCATGTGGCCTGAACACACGCGGACAGCGGCAGGTGGCAGCGATCCTCGGACTCTGGCTAAGACGGAGCGCAGTACCTGTTCTTAGCAGTTTAAGGTCAGAGACGCCCTCGGTCATTGCCGATGTGTTCAGGGACTGAGGCAGAACGACAGGAAACCAAACCAGATCTGCTAAGAGGGGAGGCTTCGCACGGAGAAGAAAAGGGAACTACCCAGTACTGTTAGTGAGTCTACCAAATAGAAAACATTGTTCTGCAGTCAGTTTTTACTTCTGTGTATAAAAAGTCAACTAGCTGTTGTCAGGATCTTTTTATAAGTGAAGAAACTGAACTTGATAGTATGCATTATTATTTACAACCAGAATTCATAATTTTACTGGAGGATGAAAGAAGGGATGTTCGTGTCGAACCTCAAGAGGGAGAAGTCCCTGCTAGATTAACAGTTGGCTACACTGAAGCATATTCCACTGGCGAGTCCAATGGTCTTAAGTCAGTGGTCTTCGCACATCAAATACTCGCTAGTTATGATCGTTAAAATACCTGTAATGCAAATAGGTTACCTCCTAAAGTATGCTGCTAGGTGGGTCACTGAGGCAGACAACAGCCAAGAGGAGCCACATGGAACTTAGCATAATTCTCATGTCATTTTAAAGTATAAAAGAAAACAATGCTTTGGGCTGGGGATTTAGCTCAGTGGTTCCAGCACCTGTCTTGCAAGCACAAGGACCTGAGTTTGATCCCTGGTAACCACATACAATACTGGGTGTGGAGACTCACCCCAGCAACCATCAGTACCACATAGCACAGTGCCGGGCGTGGTGGCTCACGCCTGTAATCCCAGCACTCGGGAGGCAGCGGCACGAGGATTGCTGTGAGGTGAGTTTGAGGCTGAGCTCAGGGCCAGCCTGAACCACAAAGCGAGACCCTGTCTCAAAAAACCTACCAAAAAAAAAAAAAAAAAAAAAAAAGAAAACAAGGCTTTAGAATATATAATAATAATATTCTCAGATTTGGTTTCTGCCTAAGCAATTACAGTTTTTCTGGACAAATTTCTAACTACTAAACAAAGTTTCCTTTTCCCAGAATTTCCTTCTCTTTTTGTTTTTCTCTATGCTATTTTATTTTCTGGAAAGCTTAAGATTCTTCTCTGCATGTTATAGTCTCTCTCATTGAAAAGATCTGATCACAAACTTAGACAAACAGTAAAATCATTTGAACATCTTTTTAAATTTTAAATCTACTTCCTTTAATCTACAACACTAAAATAATGTATCAATTGATGATAACTTTCTTAAGTGTATTTTAAGAATCTCTGTAATGATATACTTGTTATATTTTAAACATCTCATTTGTTTCTGCAATGTTTAATACACACTATAAACTTACACCAAGATAAAACATAAATACTTTAACAAACTTATGGTCCAGAAATTTAGCTCAGTGGTTTCAGTGCCCCTCTCACAAGTGTAAGGTCCTGAATTCAATCCCCAGTACCACACACACACAAATTAAATCATAATAAGACACCATATAAACTAAAGTGCTAAAAAGAGTACTTCTGTACATTTATCTTCTAAATTTACTTTTCCAACAGTCAGAATCATATTCTCCAAAAAATATGTCCATCTAATATTAATTTGATAATGCATTACAGAAATATGTGTATACCCATCAAATTTTACTAGCATATTATTCTATTTTAGGTAGATTAAACATGAATATCCCTAAGAAAATTTTTGCTTCTAAGTTTCTATTATTAACATACATAAATATATGGGTTTTATCTGCTGATGATATACAGTAGATCATATTTTAAACAACAAATTCTAATAGACTAATAACCATATTAAGCAGGGAAAATATTGAGAATTATTTCATAATTTTCTGTCTATGATTGAAAAAATAAAATATATAGAATTCTGTATATTTTCTTGCAAGTAGAAATCTTTACATTTTTAATTATTTTTACATTTCTATTATGATACCTCTCATATAAGCAAAAAGCAAGAGATCCACGTACCAGCCTTCAAATACATCAGGCTACAGCTTTGTGACAAGGTGACCAGTCACAGGACCACCACACAGACAAGGAGGGGTCTCCGCCCATCACCACAGACCCCGGGTGCCCTCAGGCTCCCCCTTCCCAGCCCCAAACAAGAAACAGACACGCTGACTTTCATGGCAAGAATCTGCCTTACCTTATAGTTTTTTTTCCCAATCAGACATTACTTAGGAGAAAGTGTGCTTTAATTACTTAATATTCCAAAATTTAATTGTGTGAAGTCCAGAACTCGTGCCTCTGCACTAGCATTCACCCTCTGCTCACCAGAGCTGTGCTGGGCCAGACCTGGAGCAGAACCCTGCGACATTTTCTTTTCACTCGCTTCTTTGCTGCTCTGGTCATCAAAAGGTAACCCTGAGCTCTTGGTTCTGACAGATGCAGAAACTTTTACTTGAAAACACATAACAAGGATTTATGCTCTGAAAATACTCTGGAAGTAAAAGGAAAAACACCAAATTAGTGAAAACAGTAATTTATCTGCTTTAAAATATCTTACATAAAATAAAATGTGCTTTAGAGAAAAGGAAGGGTATCTTTGAAATATTTTGTTAGACTCACGATCATATCACAAGAAAGGCCAAGGCTACAAACCCACGCTTTTCCCTTTCAGATACACATGTCTGTGTTATCCCTGAAGTAGGTCCCCGTGCCTCACCAGTCTGGAGACTTCCCCCCAGCACTTAGCTCAGAAGTGCACGTGACATGCAGAGCTGTGCTCAGCATGCTGCCTGCTGATTCAGCAGAGCCTCTGCTGGGCGAGCCCTGTGCCGTGCGGGAGCAGTGTGCTCTGTGCTGGCATTTGGCTCCTCCCTTCTCTGCCAGACACTTGCCAGTCTTCCTGTGGCAGGCCCCCTCAGCATGAAGGATCTAGACCTCCTACGCTGTCCTGTAGGTAGAAGTCCTCAGAGCAGCGCCCGGATCCTGGCAGCAGTGAGCCCTCTGTCCTGGGCCAGGGCACCTAGAGCACAGAGCTCTCTGCCCACTCACCAGGGCTCACCTAGAAAGGAGCTGGGCTGGTGGGTGCACCGTCCAGTGTAGCAGGCCTGTGCTGTGTTAAAGGGGTGTGTGTGTGTGAAGATCTGTATGGGTGCAAAATTTTATTCATAACGTGGAGGCTCAGTGCAGTAAAATAGTTCCTTTAGAAATATTGTCATTCAGGGAGAAAAACCTTTATTCTGGGTGGCATGAGGTGATAGTTCTGTTCATGCAGAGTTGTCAGAAGACCAGGACGACAGAAAGAGGACCTGGGGCACGGGGTACCTGCACCCTCAGTTCTGCCCCAGCCTCCCTCCTACCCCTGCTTGGTGAAAGCAGCAGCTCTAGGGCTGCCGACATTCATCTGCCATGGCCGGCAAAGGGACGAGACCCATTCATTTACACGTAGAAAGACACCTGAGCTTTCTGTAGACTCCTCATCATACTGATCATAATTATGGCAGCTGAAAAGGTTTTAATTTATTAAATACACTATGCTGGTTGTAGACAGTCTAGGAAACTATAGGAGATTTGTGGAAGTGCTGTACAAGCAACATTCCTGAAAATGAAGACATTCCATATCCCTTCTACTGCCATCCTCCTAGTCAATAATTAAAATGAGGTAGTGCCTGGCTGAAAAAACCAAGGAAACATTCAACATCCAGAGCCCTGCCCTCCACCTTGCTGTAAATGCACTGGTTGACATCTGCCGTGACCCGGATCTAGAAGATGGAGCGAAGGTCAAAAGGAAAAATAATATTTTTCTCAGTCTATTTTTGATCAAGTGAAGAAAACTTGACATTTTAAAAATTGTCATTAAGTAATACCTAAAGTGAAAGATGTTTGAGATGAAATGAAATAATATGCACCAATTTTACCAAAATATAATACCAAATAAGTTCACTTATATGCAATATAATTGTATAGTTCTACACTTATATACATGTAGAATATATAAATTTGTGGAATTTTCAATGTGTCTGGCCTAATATTTAGTAAAAATATCTTTGAATGCAGATTTGAGGAGACACGAAGGACAATAGAAGGAGGTGAATGGTAGGAAGGCAGAGGAGAGGAAGTAGCGAAAAGTGAGAAGCAAGCGGCAGATGAAGGAAGAAAGGGAGGAAGGGACAGGGACAGAAATCTCAGCTCCTGGGAGCTGGAATTCAGACCAGGGGTTTCTGGAGTCAGCACAGGTACAAACTGTCCGGCTCTGCTGGCCACAGTGTCTCACAATCCTGCCAGCAGGATGGTGGTCTGCTGGGGAGGGTTTAGGTCATAGTCCTGGACTTAGGGCTTCATCATTGTAGTAAAGTGTTCTGTGTTAGTCTGAGGCCTTACTAGGCTTGTTCATTCCTGAAGAGAATAAAAGCTCTCATTTTTATCTTGCATTTGTTTCAATAACTATTTTACTTTTAAAATTCAGAATTTGAATAATTCTACAGCTAGATTTAGAGTAGACCGAGATCACCAAAGTTCCCTTAGCAGTAAGTCTGTGATGTCTAGAGCCTTTTGAATCTAAATTCTGTGTGATATCTTAGGGTAGTATTTCCACATATCTCTCAAATTTATCCTAAAGTAGGTAGTAGTAAATATTCATGTTTACTGTTTTCTTTTGTAACTTGAGTCCAAAATTTTCCTAAGCCCATAATAGATGCAAGACTCAGTGCTGACACAATGCCGCTAACATACTTACAGATGTGAATAAATATTCAGGACTGGCATTTTTATTATTTCACAAATCTCTCCTAAAAGCAAAGTTTCACAGAGTACAAACCTAAATTTTTTGCTCTCCAGCATGCTTTTGTTTCAGAAGCATCAGTTTCCCAGGTGGAAGCAAAGATAACACACTCGGCAGTGTGTCGTATTAAGGTCCCTTAAGGAGAGGGGAAGTCACAGACTTGCAACAGCAGCGATAAATGTTACTTCTTTCACTCAGGAACTCAGCAGTCAGTGAGAAATCACACAGCTTCTGAATACAGAGGAGACTTCAGAACGAATGAGGAAACAGGTCTTTGTTTATTCACACAAAATCAGTCTCCACATGCAGGGACTGTTCTACAGATGACTTAGCACACCATTCGCAGTTCGATCCGGCACCTGATGCATAAAGCACTCGCTCCCTCCTGATGACAGAGGTCGGGTTCCACAATCACCACTTAACTGCTGTAAGTTAAAGCTGCTGCTCAGATTTCCAGGTGTCCAGGTACAGTCTGGCTGGTGACATCCATATCTGTTCCTGCCAGTTCTCTCCCCAGCGCAGGGTCACCTGTCAGAACAGAGACAGTCATTGCCCAGACAGAGCACGTCATTTTCACAAGCAGTGGTTCTACTATGAAGGTGCCAGTGAGCTCAGAGCTGCCTCCATGTCCTGTATCCCTGTGAGCGCCTCAAGTGTCCCACTCAAGGTTCTAGCTGTCTACGTTGGCTTCATCACGTGCTTGTGAGTGACCAAGTCCAATCTGTACCTTAGATGTGTCTTCCACGAGTGCTCACCACATTGCATGTCTACCTCAGATTTTACAGATGAATGGGAAGACGATCCACTACATCTTTCCTCATGCACGGATGAAAATAACGAGAGACTCCAAGGATCACACAGTCTCAGGTAAAGCAGTCACGTCTGGTCTGTGCCCATGTCACACTGACATATGCATTTGGACTTCAATTTAAATGACTCATTACATTTCAGGAAACTACTTTTTATATCAACAATGTGTTTAGAAAATGTCTGAAAATAAGCAGTCTGTGCATGTGAGCAAAGACATTAACAGCATGACCCTTGTGCCCACAATCACTGTGGGGAAGTACTGACATCGTGCTTCTCATGCCCAGGTGGCACCACAATGCTTCGGAATTATAGCTCTGTGTACTAACATGGCCATTGTCTTCAGAAATGAGTATTCTTATAAAAGAAGTAAAAACTATCTTTGGTTCTTCCAAGCAACAAATCCACTTACATTGTCCCAGTGCGCACACTATTGATTATGCTAATTTATATTTAGTTTGGTTATTTGTGTCCTTTTACAAATCATTACTGATGAGAAAATTACTTCTTATTTTGAAGTAATTTTGGGCTTCCACAAAGTCATAGAATCTTTTGCTCACTCTTGGTACAACTTATCTAATGTTAATATCTACTTAATTTTACAGTGATTTGTCCAAGAAAGTAACACTGATATATTATTAAAACATCCATAGGAGGGGGCCGGGGAGTTAGCTCAGTGGTTCCGGCGCCTGTCTTGCAAGCGCAAGGGCCCAGGTTCGATTCCCCGGTAACCACATAACAATACTGGGTGTGGAGATCCACAGCCAGCAGCAGTCAGTACCACATACCACAGTGCCGGGCGTGGTGGCTCACACCTGTAATCCCAGCACTTGGGAGGCAGAGGCAGGAGGATTGCTATGATGTGAGTTTGAGGCTGAGCTCAGGGCCAGCCTGAACCACAAAGCGAGACCCTGTCTCAAAAAACCTAAGAAAAAAAAAAACATCCATAGGATCTGTCCAAATTTCTTAACCCCAAGTCAGGATCCAAAACAGGATTTCACACCGCATACTGACAGTTATTCCTCTGCTATTTCTCCAACCTGATCTGTTCTGTCTTTGTCAGTCATGAGCTTAAGCCATTGGAACAATAGTAAAATTTTACATTACAAGTAAATATTCTATCATTTAAATTAGTGAGGTGAAAGTTAATTTTTTCAAAGTTAATGACAATTTAAAACCGAACATTTCCTATATTCTCACTCAAGTGTTACTTGTTTTCTGCACTTCTTAGACACTGTACACCAATAGAAAATACAAATATTTATACCCAGGAATATATGTATTAATGAGTGAATCAGGTACAGATAGTGAGCTAAAATAATGTGTGTACTGCGTTTTAAAAAAAAAAATTTTTTTTGATAAAAGATCTCACTTTGTAGTTCAGGCTGGCCCTGAACTCACTATGCAGCTCAGGCTAGAGTTGAACTCACAGCCACCCTCCTGCCTCTGCCACCCGAGTGCTGGGATTATAGGCGTGAGCCACCACACGTGGCCTCTGTACTGGGTTTTCTTAAAGTACTGATATAACAAAGAACACAAGGAGGTGTTTCTTCATTATTGCAGGTTTTGAACCATTGATCTGGAAGATATAAAACAGATTATGATTTGAGCAGTTTTTCCCACTATCTTCATAGAAATTCAATCAACAAGAGTCTAGTGTTGTCCTGTTTTCTTTTATAGTGAGATAGTTTCTCTTTTGCTAGAGACAGAGAATTCAACCTTTCGTATTTATAGTCAGAATATTTTAAATACTAATGAAAATAACAGTCAAATGATAAAAGCCAGGGGCTCTTTTTGTAGAAATTATGGCTGAAAATCATTTCATTTTCTCATAAAGCAAAATAACATAATACTTTAGAGCAATGGCAAAATTATTTTTGCAGGATGAAAAGTAGAGATCTTCAAATAAATTTTCCTAAGTGATTAAGACTTTAACTGTCTTTAAAGAAACAAGATAAGTTTGGGAGTGAGGACAAAGTAAAGAAAAAATGCCATGTACTGTGCTTCCCAAAAAGAGATGAAACCATCCTTATAGTGCTTTCATTCCGGCTTCATGACCCCTCCGAAAGTAGAAGTGATATTCACCTGTGTTAATATTTTATCAGGGAAATGTAGCTGAGCATAGCACTAAACTATGAGTTACACAAAGCAGTCTCACTTTGCAAATAAAAGAAAATCATTTTATTAATTGGAAAAATAATTTCAAACTGATAAATATGAACAGGGAATATGTTTCTTGTTTTTTGTCCTTTTTGAACATTTTTGTGGTTTTCTAAGTGTGGTCAATGGAGCCCTTATGATGCCGCAGTACTCTCGGAGTCCTACCTGGGCAGTGCCCTCTCCCCTCTCCCCTCTCCCTGCGCCTGTGTATTATCTACACAGTTTAATCTGTAGAAACTGTAGCTCTTCAAGGCCCTTAGTCGTATTAGAGAGCATAAGTTTCCCTGAAACTGCATAGCTGAGACTTTCCCTCCAAAGTTGGCTGCACAGATGCAGACCACAGGGGGGACTCAAGACAGAAAGGGGGAGACAGGCTCCTTCTCCTCAGCAGAAGCATAGATAGCATCAAATCTACCACTGTTTCTACAACTTACAATCCATGAATTTTAACTGTCCATTGTTGACACTCGGGACCTGAAATATGAGCAATTATTACTATAAAACTTGAGGAGCAACAGAGACAAAAGCCCAGGATCTTGTAATATGTCAGTGTCGCCCACACTTGTGCACAGATACACATATGTTTGCACCATCACTTACAGTCCGGTGATGTATTTGGTGAGAAATACATGAGAATAATCTACTCAGTATCATATAGTTTTAGAACATAAGTCACTTCACCTTTAGTGTGGTTAGTAGCTGTTTTTTTAAAAATATCCAGTGTTTTTTGAAGTCTTTATATTAAGATAAGCAAAAGGCAGTGCCACAGAGAGAGCACATAATGAGCGATGAAGTCTTGAGATGGTTGGATTTTGACTCTAACTTCTTTAAATTTTGAGAATAAACTATTCACCTGTGAGATATGGTGAACCCTGTATGTCTCCCAAATCTGCCCCGAACCTGCTGCTTTGCTATTTTCTCTTTGCTTAGAAACAGATGAACAGAAAGAAAGAACAAAATGTAACAACCAAAAAATGACCTTTTTATAAAAAATTCAGAACTGTGTTTTAGGACTCCAGGAACCCAGCTGTCTGAAACAGACAAGGAAGGTTCTCCTAGTTTTGAAAAAGGCATTTTCTGTGTACAGTTCCATTGTAGCCGGGCTCCATCTGTGAGGCCACAGAGACCCGTCAGCACTTGTAACAGGAAAGAACACTGAATACTGTTTCTTTTGCAAAGCTGAAAGTATCTTGTTAGGAAACAGCGGCTCATTTCCTGTTCCTCATCTGTCACCGTGCTTTTCATCTTCACACAGTAGACAAATACGACAGTTGTCACTGAATCTTAGTAAAACAACGAATACAGGTAGTTTTCTTATTGAGGCATAATTTACATATCAATATCATTAATGTGTAAGTAAATAATATTCACAAATTTACAGAATTGTGCGATAATCACCTCGATTTTGTTTTACAAATGTCTGGAGTTTTCACAAAATGTCCCTAGAGTCTGCTAATATCTCCCTTCTAGCATCAGCTATGCAGCCACAAGTAGCTACCAGCTCTCTTTCTCATTCTATAAGTTTATTTTTAAGCATTTCATATAAATGAAATTATTTAGTAAATTTTTTAATGTCTGGCTACTTTTACTTTCCAAAAGTTTTCAGATTAGTCTGTGGAACAGCAGGTATCATTGTTGTGTTGGTTGGTTTGGTTGTTTGTTTAGATTTTTGCCAAATATATTTTTGTGTGCTATATAGGATTTTTGCCAGTTTTTTTTAAATTTTAAATTTAATGTACATCATTTTCCTGGTTTCACCTTCTCTCTGTCATTGCTAATACATGGTAATATCTCTGTTTTGGTGTGAGACTATGTGATACTTCATTTTAATTTTTATTTCCCTGATGACATGATGTTGAGCATTTGTCACGTATAGGAGCAATGCACACATATTCTCTAGTGAAATGTCAACTCGTAGGTTTTGTTCATTATATATTTGGTTTATTTGTCATCTTACTACAAATCATTTATATAGTTTATGATATACATATATTCCCTTTCCTTCTGTTTCATGAATTATTTACTTAATGTTATCCTTTAAAGAAAAAGTTTTATATTTCAGTGGAAACCAATCTATTGACTTATCATTTACAGTTATATGATCTTAATATCATATTAAGAACTGTGCTTTCCAAAAAACTGAAAAAAATGGTCTCTTGTATTTTCACCTGGCACTTTTTATGTTTTCTCTACAACCTATTTTGTGATTTGTAAATGTGGTATAAAGTGAGGATCCAAATTCTTTTTTTTTGAGCCACAAGAAAATAGACAATTGTGCAAGCATTTTTGATGGGAAAAATTCTCCTGCTAAATTACCTTGGTATCTGTGTTACTTTTCTCTCATTGCTGAGACAAAATACTGGATGCTGAAAATAAAAGGAAGAAGAGCTGATTTGGCTCCTGGTGTGCAGAGGTTTCAGTCTGTACTCAGCTCATGGCAGGGGGCATCGCAGAAAAGAAACAGTCCACTGCATGCCAAAGACAGCAAAGCAGCAAGCAGGAGACCCGCACACTTCCTTCTGCCCCTCTTACACTCTGTCTAGGCCCCTGGGATTAGGGTGACGCCAAACCATTCAGTGCAATGATGTCGTGATCATGCATCCTTAATGGAAGCATTACACATTAGATCAGCTGCCTCTGGGTAAGTCATACCTACGACTACACAAGGCTTGGGGGGAACATCTAGACACAAAGCAAAGCAGTGTCTTTGTAAAACTTCCATTTTGTATTGATATAGTCATTTCTTTCTCTACTGATAATTTGCTTTCCTTGGTCTATGTGCCACCAGCCATTATATCAAAACTATACTCCTTTGTTTTCTGTAGTTGTATATTGAGTTTTGGAATCTCACAGCATAAGTTTTTATTTTATTTTCAAAATTTTTATTTTTATTTATATTATTATTATTTTTTGTTTTTGTTTTTGTTTTTGAGATAAGTTCTTGCTTTGTAGTTCAGGCTAGCCCTGAGCTCAGCCTCAAACTCACATCACAGCAATCCTCCTGCCTCTGCCTCCCGAGTGCTGGGATTACAGGAGTGAGCCACCACGCCCGGCACTGTGGTATGTGGTACTGATTGCTACTGGGCATGAGTCTCCACACCCAGAATTGTATGTGGTTGCCAGGGAACTGAACCCAGGCCCTTGCGCTTGCAAGACAGGCGCCGGAACCACTGAGCTAACTCCCCGGCCCCCTCAAAACTTTTATTTTTTAAAAAAATGTTTAGGGTCCTGTAGAGCCTCTTCATTTTGATATAAGTGCAGGATTAGCTTGTTAGAATTTTGATAAGTGTATAGTAAAATTATAGATTAGTTTAGGGTGGACTGTCATCTTAACCACATTATCTTCCAATACTTGAACATGTAGCACGTCTTCATCATCTTAGATATCTATCTCCTTTCATTTTTTTTCACCAAATGTTTGTCACTTCTCATGTACAAAGTTAGCATCTCACCTGTGCTGAGTGTATGGTCACCATCTTTGAGCTGGGCATGAATGAACAGTGGGGGCTCTGTCTGACCTGAGCTGAGCGTGCGGTAAGACTTGGTCCACTTGGAATGTGTAGGGCTTTTGAAATCTGTGCAGGGCATCTCAAGTCCCAGCTTCCCAGTGTTAAGATGCAAGAACCCTGCAGGGATGCTCCTTACTCCCCCCACCCCATCGTGGTGAAGCTTCTGGTTTCTGTGGATCGCCCTGCTCAGTACAGTTACTAGTGGTTGAGTGGGACATAGACAGCCTGGAAGTCAACCCAGGATCCCCTCTACCTTCTCAAGGATCACAGTTCCTTGTGAACCAATGCTGCTCAGTGTGATCTGTGCCTTCTTCAGCTTCCAGAGTGCTGAAATGACTACCTATTTACAAAGTTCTGTACAATTATGCAGTTCACTTTTTGAGAGGATTTTGTTTTGGTGGAAACCAATCTATTGACTACTTATCATTTAGAATCATGTGATCTTAACATCATATTAACAGCTGTGCTTTAGAGTATTTCTATCAGATTTTAATTCTAACCAGAGTTTCATATTCCTTGAGGCAACAATAGCATACTGTATTCCCCTGGAAAGTATCAGACAAGTGCAAGTTTGTTTTGATTTTTATACTTAAATATTTAAGTTATTACATATGAAATAAAACACAAACAGCAAATCTACTGAAATTTGTTTTGATGTAAGACATTTCTAAGTGATGGTTTCTAACTATTACATTATAATCTTGATTTAATTTGCTTAAAAAAAGAAAGGGCCGGGGATATAGCTCAGTGGTTCTGGCACCTGTCTTGCAAGCGCAAGGATCCAAGTTTGATCCCCGGTAACCATATACCATACTGGGTGTGGAGACTCACGCCCAGCACCAATCAGTACCACATACCACCGTGCCGGGCGTGGTGGCTCACGCCTTTAATCCCAGCACTCGGGAGGCAGAGGCAGGAGGATTGCTGTGATGTGAGTTTGAGGCTGAGCTCAGGGCCAGCCTGAACTACAAAGTGAGACCCTGTCTCAAAAAAACAAAACAAAACAAAAACAAAAACAAAAACAAAAACAAAAACAAAAACAAAACAATACAAAACAAAAAAGAAAGCGTCAGGCTGAATATACCTCCCTCTGCTTCACCCTGAATTACTTACCAGACACCACAAGGGTGGCTCTAGATAATGGCTCAGCCAGCCTGAGTCAACAGACTTCGGCGAAATCTCAGGAATGATAGGCACGTAGGCCCAATATTCTGTTAGCCCCTACTAAGAGTTCTTTCTGCTTCTGAGGAAGATTGTGACATCCCTACAGTCCTCAAAGAAATGGAAAACACAGGGGCTCAGCCCCAGCCCACAGTAGAATTCCTTCCTCTGCTCACCTTTATACTCAGCAGAAAAATTTTTGTTTAAAATTTAAAAACCAGAACATAAGTGTTTAAGGTCAGCTTCCAAAGCCAGAGCTAGCAAGCCAGACTTTCCACTTCTCTTAATCAGTAGTCATCTCACAGCCTGGTAATATATAAAGGGAATGAAGAATTATAGTTTCGTTTTGGGCACAGGAGGGGAATGTGCACAGGTGCACATAGACATGTGCGAGGAGCAAACCAGCCTCGGACTCTTCAAGTGCTTCAGAGAGGCTTTAAAGGAAAAATTGCATCTGTAATAATGGCCTTGTTTATATTAATTGATTGGTCATTATATTGTCCTTACCTGCAGTCGGAATTATATATGTAAAAATGTGCAGATAATAGTGAAAGTCTGAAATATTTTAGAGTATTTAGATATAAAAATAACTTGGTTTTCCATTTCTTTCTGAAATATTTTGAAAGTATTATCATTTCCACCAATACAAAAATCATTAGTCTGTTTCTGAATTATAAATGAAAATCCACAAAATTCAAACAGAAATAATTTAGACACAGATTTGTGCTCAGATTTAGATGAAACATGGTAGAAATTGTTCTAAATATACTGTAATATTTTGCAAATATATATTATCAGTAGATTAAAAAGCTAAAAACTTTCTCATATTTTATATTAATAAAATACAAAAATGCTAAAAGATACAATTTGCCTGCTTTCTGCATCTGTCAAAACTATTTGAAGTAATAGTGGGTTCCAGAGATAAGAATGACAGGACTTCTCCCACTACGAATAAGCAGGTATACAGCAATGAATATGGATCCAGGGGTACAGTTGATGCAGATGGAGACAGACTGAGACTGTGTGTGCTGTGGTGGGGAGATGCTGCCTCCAAGAACAGGCAAAACCCTTGAAGAAGTGGGAGCAGTGCCCCTTAAATACTAAATGCGTGGAAATATTTATTAAGTACATGTTTTAGTTACTTCCCAGATCACAGAAGCAAAATACCTGATTCCCAAAGTTAAAGGAGGAGAGGTTTGTTTCAGCGCAGAGTTTGGAGAGGTTTCAGACCATAATCGACCGGCTCCGAGGATGTGCAACATGGCAGAGCGGCCTCACAGGAGAGAAACAACACGTGGCACGCACAAGACAATGAAGGGCAATCAGCAGGAGCAAGAGACAAAAAGCGACAGGCAACAAGTGACCCTCTGTCTATCCCTTAGGTCTTATCCGTCCTACCCACCCTTAGGGCAGATGATAGCACTCACACCCAGGGTGGTGCATGCTTTAACCTAATCTGAACTATGGCAAATCAGTTAGATGACTAGCTTAGTAATCACACACCATTAATCCCAGCATCGGACACTCCAGATACAACCATTCCTGAAAAGTCCAAAGTAATAGTGTGTGAGGCTTTGGGGGGACTTCTAGACATAAACTATGACATCCCACCCCAGGTCCCCTAAGACTAGTGTACATCCCTTTATGCAAAATGCATGTAGTCCATCTCTAAGAGTTGCCAAAGTCCTAAGAGTTTCAGCACTGCTGAGAAGCCCAATCCAAAGTCTCTTCTGATATTTAAGGCAAACTCAGCTGCAAGCCCTATACAAATGAAAAAAAAAAGTTAAACACTTCCAACATTCAATGTACAAAAATAGACATTGCCATTCCAAAGTTACAAAGAAGGAGACAGTAAGGAATGAGGACAAGAAAGACCAAAATCCAACAGGGAAAATCTTAAATCCAGTACATCCAAATTCAGCATCTGGGCAATGTATGGCAAGATGTGAACTCCAAAGGGCTCAAGCGTCTGCACCCCTGTGGCACTGCCAGTGGTTGTAGCTCCTTTACCGTCTCCTTTGTACCTGTCCTGCTCACTCTAAAGCTTTCCTCAGACAATCCATGTTCCTTAGTTTTCCAAACCTCTGGAATCTCCAAGATAACTTCAGATTGACATTCACAGCTCTATGCGCTGTTCTCTCAGGAACACGGCCTGACCTTCTAGGCCTTCTTCTGAAATCTAAGTAGAAGTCTTCCTGACCCCACAACTCCTGCATTTTCATGCACTTAAAATTAGTACATGAAAGATGCCAAGGTCTGCCACCATCTGGAGCAGGAGCCCAGCTTCCTTCTCTCTTGGCTGCAGGAATCAAATCCGTGGGAACAGTTTCTGTGCGCTATCACCATTCTGGAACATGGTGTATAGGGCTTTCTTCCCAAAGCCGAGTCTTTCACCTTTGCAACTCTGAGGCTGCAAAGCATGGTGTCCTGCTGGTTCTTGTAATATCCTGAGGCCATCTTTTCTATTGTCTTCTACTGATATACTTGGCTTTTCCTTGCTAATCTTTTCAGGCACTAATTAATTCTGTGTTCCATCTTTTTAGGCTGCAGTTTTACTGGAGTACTGTTTCGGCCACATTTATGGCATTTTAGATCATTCTGTAGGGCCTTTTGCTCTTGACTCTCAACCTAAATCTCTCTAAAAGCTCCCAAAGTAGCCACGCTGCCATCTCCATTGTAGGCCACCGTGGAGGTCTTTAGCAAGCTTAGTTAGTCCACTGGCCTTCATCTCAGTCTCAGGCAAAGTCTCTTGAGAGGAGGAAAATCAGATAAACTTTTTTGTGAAGCCACCACAGACATCATCTTGAGTCCAACAACCAATGCAGTCCTTCCCAATAGAAACCTCTGGAGCCTGATCTTTACTGGCAACACTTCTGTCAGCATCCTGCTTCTGAGCTCTGACCAGATTCTCATCAAGTAGTTTAAGGAATTGCAGGGCCACTTTTTCAGCTAGTGTTTCCAGACTCTTCTCCAAAGGCAGTTATTTCCAAAGACTAACTCAAAAAGCATGTTTATGTTGTTTATTATTTTATTTCCATATACTATATTCCAAAACATAAAATTATTAGGTAAAGGGGGATAAATGCTTTTAGGTTTGTTATTAGAAGATATTCCTTACCTATTTTCACTCCCAAACTGAGAAAGTAGTTTTCAAACATTATTCACTGTAGGAATTTAAAATCATACATTTTTACAAAAATCATTTTAGCTTAACTCTGAGTCCAAATTTGGTAGCACGTAAAATGTTCATTTTTAGTTATTTACCATTATATTTTGTCTTATGTCTAAGAGTTAAATCACCCTCTTTTCCACAGTAGTGGGCCATGGCAGGGCAGAGCACAGCAACCCAGTCCTGGAGGAGCAAGAAGATAGCAGTCGATGGGTGACAGGTGCTCAGTGCTGGGCACAGGGCAACTGGGTTTGCCCTCAGGAACAGAGTAAGGAGGGGCTGCGAGAGGTCCAGGCACCCCTGGGGATATGATTGGTTTCCTTGAGTAACTTTTTAGACTGCGTGATGTTAAAGCTCCTCCTCACAGACAAGTAGGGGATGTTCCTGGCCCCTCGGGAGGAAGGGCAGTGGAGCTCAAGGACTTCATCCGTCAGGCAGAGTGGGGAGGAGAACACATGGGCAGGACCTTCCGATATCACTGACAAATGGGGCTGTACCTGAGTCTTAATTCTAGGCCTTAGACTGCAGTTAGCCCGAGCTACTTCCTCTTAATGACCCATTTAGAATGTAAGACCGTAGATGATTGCTATTTTGTTTTGCCTTTCTAAAGCAAAGAGAACAAGAAGATATAAAAAAGGACCACAAGCTGTGAAAAGTCAGGATCAACTCGTGATAGACTAGATAGACAAATGAAGAACTTGCTTTTATATGCAGCACTGTCATCTTTAAGAGTGTGGGAAACACGGCATCCTTCCGTTACCTCTGAGATTGCAGTGCTGCTCCAATGGAGGATGTCAGGTAAAGAGGAACTGAGCAAAAGGAGCTTGAGCTCCTCCATGCTGCATAGATAATGCAGATAAATTAAGGCCACTGACCAGTTACTATTTCACCAGTATCGTTCCATGGTTGTTTCACGGGAAACCTTTTCTCAGGTCAGCCGAGTCTCAGAGAGAAAGTGGAGAGACAACTGTGTCCCTTTTCTGTTTTTCCTGGGAGGCCTAGCGAGTGATGTGAACCTGGAGAGAGGAAGCCCCCGCTGCAACCCATACCTGCTTGGATTCCACAACATACCAGCACTGCAGTTAAAGCTGAATAGTTTTAGTTTAGAAAAGATATCTCCTTCATTAACCTTTTTTGTCTTAAAGGAAAACAACATGCATGCCATTAGTGCATCGCCAGTGCCCTAGAGAGATTGCAGCTGTCACCTCGAGGCCACCTGCACAGCCCTGCATGTTCTGTCCTAGCAGTGAGAACTTCCGTGGGGCTGAGTTTGCCTTACACTGGGTCCAAGGCACCTACGTTTCCCCCTCTCCACGTAAGGTGGCTCTTACTCTTTTTTTTAAACTGTGATAGTGCCAACATACATGGCTCAATGATCAATTGCAAACTCTAAGAATAAATTAGAAATAAATTACAGAAATAGAGTACAAGTTGGACCTGTCCTTAAATTGCAGTTCCTTCTTGATAAATTTTACCGAAAACCTGGATACCCTTCTTCAGTAAAGAAAGGAGTTTATGTGGTCAGGACTACTTCCACAGAAACATTGCCACTTCTCGACTTCTGTCAGGACCAGTGCTATCGGGTATGTCCCCCCACTGAGGAGGTTATAGCTGGCTTCCAGGTATAGGTAGTTTAGCACATTTTTCATGACCCTTAATAAAATGGAATTGCAGGAATAAGTAATTGTTTCATGGGAGGAAAGTGAAGACATTCAAGATATATAAACTGTGGGACAAGATGTAGATGGTAACATCAGTGTGAAAGGCAGGGGTTTTAATGTCAAACAGATGTGAGTAGCTATGAGGAAATAGGCAAGAAGCAAGGAATTCAGTGAAAGGAGTGGAAATTTATATTGATATTCTGGAGTATTTTCTGTACAATTAGAGCAACAAGGAAAGGAATATAGAAAAGATAAAAAATATAGGAATCAAAAATATGAGTTCTACTCTTAGCTTTTTTATGTGGTGGGCAACCTTTGAGAAGAGTGTAATTTTTCTTAGTTTCAACTGGTCAGGCCTAAAAGTGGTAGTCATCGTTATCTCAGAGTAATGGCATGGAGTCAGAGCAAAGATGGTTAAAAAGATGAGTGCAAATGTGTTACAGAATTGTGTTTCACACAGGAAAATCTAAAAATGTTAACTGTGATTTCCTTCAGACCATAAACATGACTCTGAAGAGACTGAGAAATTCCGATCGTATATTAAACATAAAACAATGCCAGCAGATTGTAATCAAGGCTATGACACATGTGTGCAATGTCGGGTGCTGATGTTGAGGTCAATATCTGATAAAGTAAAAATCCGTTGGCACAAAAGGCAAATAGAATAAGACCCATCTGTTCAGAGTCATATATTTTGAGGTGTTTTGATAATTAATGAGATGAGTAAATCTGATGTAATAAAAATTAGATGAAAATAAAACAAACAGCTCATTTTTGTTTAAAGTATAATTTAATGAAATGTTTGAACATTTTAAACTACTTACCACCATGCACTCCATCTCTTATCCATTCCAAATAGTTTCAGTAACTGTTAGAAAGATGAATAAAAATAACCATAAATACTCATACTAAGTAATTCTTTAGTGAACAAAATCCCTAAGGGTGGGAAGAAGCTGCTGGACTATTTCAGACTCCTCCCTCACAATAGCAAATTCTCTTTGGTCAGAACAGTCTCTGCTTATAGTACAAAAATAATCTGGACACCTGGATTTTATTTATATCCCCCGACTCAGTATATTTAAAACTTTCTCTATGAATGGGCTTCTCAACTCAACTCAAAAATCATGGGTATTATACTAATTACATTGTTACCAGTTTTTGTGTGCATTGTTCCTTATATATTTCATATCAAAATAATAGTAATCCAATTAGTTATTCACTTCAACATAAAATGCAATTGGTATTATAATGCTAAAAGTTTTATTGCAAAAATATATTTTTCTATCTTGCAAATATAAAGTAATGATAGGAGCATGTGATAATAAAAGTATGTGCAGCCAGAGGAAAAGTAGGAATCAAGCTGTTGCCCAGCGACTCGGCTGTGGTGCAGGTCTGGACTGTGCAGTGTAACTTGTGGGCTGCTGGCCCAGAGCCTCCCTTCGTCCTTGTGGTGTTTCTCCTAAGCAGGACCAGCGGCAGCTTCCCTATCACCCCATTCGCCATCTGACAGGAAGGAAGTACCTCGGTGCTGCTGCTCTCTCACCGGTTCTGTGACTCCCCAGGAGGTGGCCTGGCACTCACAGTCACCCACAGGGCACACAGCCAGGTCACCCCTAAGGAGAAGAGGGACCTGCTGCAGCTTCCCAGCAAATCCACTGTGTTCTCCTTAGCTCTGCGGCATGTAACATAGAAAGGTTTTATTCTGCTAAAATCTCATGAGGTAATGTCATCATAAAGATATTTTTTAAGAAGAGAACAAAATATACATGTCTACTTTCCTTTTTATCCATATCCTCTGTCACTATCTGGTACTATTCTGATTAATATAAAGTTACAATATTTATTCTGCAAACTTTGCTACAAATATTGTGTACAGAGAAATCTCAGAATGTAATTATAATTATTGCATTAGGTTTTTATCACTGCTTAACAAATTCAGTGGATTCCGACAAGCACATTCAGTGTCTCATAGTTTCCATCTGGCCAAGAATCCAGGCTTAAGTTAGTGTGACCATGAGTCTTGATATATCAACTTGAAGACTAAGAAAACCTTGAGGGGTGTAAAGTATAAAGTTCTCCTAGTGCAGCATAGAAGTGTGACTCAGATACTGCGGGGTGTCCCTGGCCTGGTGCTCCTCCTCTGCTCTTACTCCCGGCTGCAGGAAGGGGGCACTGTTACTCTGCCACACCCTCCCACCATGGTGGCCCTGCCTTGGAACAGCAAAGACTGGACCTCAAGCTAAATTAAGCCTCTCTTCCTTAAGTTGTGTGTGTTCTGTATTGTGCCAGCCAGTGGGAAAGCCAGTCCAGAAAACTGGTACCTGAAAAGCGGGCTGGTTGCTGTAACTCCCTGATCATGTAGTTTATAATTCTTTGTATCTGGTTTGCAGGAGGAATTTAGAAAGCTTCAAAGCATTTATAAAGAAGGTATAGAATGCTGTAGGCCAAACTTACTGAGCGATTCTGGATGGAGCTCAGTTGAGCAGAATGCTGATGGGAAGGACAATAGTAAAGGTCAGGCCCTAGAGATCTCAGTTGAGAACATGGCCTTCAATGGTGGATAGAATAGAGACAGTGTATGTAACACTCGGGCAAGGAAAATGTGTATACATTTTTCACATGTCCTGGAGCTTTGCAGGAAAGTTCAGTTAGGATGGTGGACTAACTGATCTGGTAGAAGAAGTTTCAAGGCAGCCCAGTGTTCAGGCTGTGTCATGATAACTGCTGGTACTTATAACTAAGATTATAGTGAGAATTGGGGCAGAAAAGGTAGAAAAATTTGAAAAAGTTAAAGTTTGATTCACAAGGAACCACAAGTAAAGTTGGAGCCAAAGGGAAGTCATTGCTGAAGAGATTAGCATAGTTAATAAAGAAGTCAAGCACTTTGCCTAGGGACAAGAAGAAAGATTCCTGAGGACATCTCAAAAATCAGTAAGACCTCATGCATCATGGGCTCAAAAGCCTGTAAAATATCAACTTTTCATTTGAAAATCGAGCTGCTAAGCCACTTGCCGAAGCAGGGTGACCTAAGGAACTGGCCTTTGCATTTCATTTCAGTGCATTCATTCAGCTACTCTGAGGCCACTACAGCAGTGGCCCAAGGAATACTAGCTACTGCTGTCACTCCTGGCATACTTGGGCATCGTCCATATGATGGTGGTTTTTCCTCCATGCAGAATGCAAGGGTTGTAGGATCAGGAAAGCTCCTACAAACATTTCAAAGGAAAGATCTTCAGATTAGTGTGTGGCTCTGTGGAAATGAAGCCAAAATTCTATGGAGACTTGAGAAAGTTGAAGATGCTGGAAATATGGAAGACCTGCCAGGGAAAGCTGTAGGCCCTTGGCAGAGCGCAAGGCCACGTGGGCTGCTACCAGGAGGTGACAGGCTGAGCTGCCCACATCCTCTGACCCTGACATCTTGCTACTGTGTGCTCCAGATGCTGGACATGGAGCTACAGGACTTAATATTTATTCTTTGGCATTTTAGTCTTGTTCTGGTCCTACTGTTTTGTACCCTTCTATTTCTCCTCTTTGGGATAGCAGTTTACCCTTTGCCATTGTTCTTTGGGAATATGTAGAGGGTTTTTTAAAAATTTTATTTTTTACAAAGGTTTCCAGCCATGAATTAGCTCTGTGTCTCAGAAGAAGCTTTGATTTAGATTTTTGAGACCATCTAGTACTATTGATAATTTGAGGAGGAATGTGTGAATTTCCAGTGTGTGCAGTGGCAGAGCAACAGACTCACTCTTGCATCATTATGAGATGAAGTTGAGGTTTAGGAGATGTGTCTGGTGGTCAAGAGGGGCACGGTTGGATTATGGGCATTAACTGGTGATAGGTCAGTTTGACTAGATTAAGAAGTGACCGGTAGATTTCTGGTTGGGGCTGTGGGTCTCGCAGGTGTCCCCTTACTTGCTGTGGTCCTGTGGCCCTTCCTCCTCCTTCACCTTGTTCAGATTCCTGGCTGCTGGCAGTGATCAGCTTTTCTCCCACACACCATTCTGCGTGAATGTTCCTGCACGGGGGCAAAATGACCATCCGTTGATCACCTGAAACAATGAGCCGCATTAAACTTATCTTCCTTTAAGTGTGGGTGTTGAGTATTGTGTCTGAGAGGTGAAGGGTGATTAGCATTCTGGAGCCCTCCGTCGTGACCTGACATGGCTGCAGTCTGTACTCACCCTGTCTGTGCTGCTGCTGAGTGTTTTCTTTCCGAGTTCATGCTGCTGTTGCTGGAATCCAGTTCTTTGTGGTTGCAGGATGGTTCCTCGTGTTCTTGCTGGCCCTCAGCTGGGTACTGCCCTCCACGTCTGGAGTCCTCACTCATTGTCTTGCCGTGTGGCCTCCTCTGCCTGGACACAGGTGTCAAGGCCAGCAGGAGAATTACTCATCTGCTCAGACAGCCTTTCCTCACCAAACTCATGACTTTTGCCATAACTTTGCCAAGTTTTATTGATGAGAAGCCACAAGTTCTGCTCACACTTAAAGAGGATAGAGTATGGATAGAGTATACAGGACGTGACTCTTTGATGATGGTGATAAAGTGTATCTGTCACCATCCCCTATTAATTCCAATTACAAAAGTAAGACTTAGTACTCACCTTTGAATTGTATTAGTGTTTTCCTTCCTCCTTGTATTTTTTATAAGTAAAATTGACATATCTGTTAGAAAGTATCCCCTACATCTGCACTAACATAAACTCAACTACTTCATTGCCAATGGCATTAAAAGGTTACATAAGCCTTTGCCAATAAACTAGCTTGACACACACAGTGAGTGACCCAGCTCCTGGTCATAGCCTTCCATCAGTGAGATGAATATCTAAATCCAGCAAGTAAATTTCTTTCTATTATCCTAACATCTAATTTCATATCAATTTCTTAGCCCCTAATTAGTGATAAATGGAATAAATTTATATTTAATTGTCTCTTATAGAGGCAAAGATTTAGAATTTATGACTCTAATTTTGTAATTGTTCCAGGTAAGATAAAATCAAGACAAAAGAAAATGTTACGTCCCTATGTAAATTATATGTTTATGAATGTGGCAATCTTGTGAGATGTTTAGTGAGAAATATTTCTGAAATATATCAAGAGGAGAAATTCCTATTTAGTTACATAAAACTTTTCTGATATTTTTCCATTTAAAAAATATTCAACAAAGCCAGAATACCAATGTTCTCTGCTGTGGGTTTTGACTTGTCTTCTTTATACACAGTTTCAGTGGTAATACCAGCCAGGTAGCCATCCAATTTGAATTCTCCTCATCAGTAATGGTGGGTATGTGGATGTTATTTAACATTTTCTTTGACTCCAGTGTTATATTTTATCTTACTATTGTGTGCATTACATTAAAAAGTATGAATTTCAGTTTCTAAACATGGGATATGAAATGGTCTCCAAATATTTCAAAGGATAAAAATGTCACGTACGTGGACACATATTTGAAAAGAAGGGGGGTGCTGAACAGGAATAGCTGGCTAGAGCAGCAGTGCGCACGGCGCAGTGTTTCATGTGCTCAGTCTTGGCGCTGGCTGGCGATGGCGGGACGGTGGGCTGCGCGCTGCTGCTGGGGCTGCTGAGGGTACACGACTGAGGCGGCTGGAGGCCTGGTCGTGTCCCACACAGGGCTTTTCTTGCATGAGAAAAAACAGTAGAAATTAAGGAAAATAATTAGTCTGTGATTTTTCATGTCCAATGTAATGAAAAAAATTTAAATTTCATAGGACCCAAAGGAGAAACTACTAAGAATTTTCAATATTATTTGGCTTATTTTGCTAAATATTTATATTGAGGATTTATAGCAGAAATTAGTAAGTAAAGTAATATTAAAGTAAACTTTTATAGCCTTCAGAACATAATTAACATTTAAGCTGCATAAAAGTAGATTTAATTGAACAATTCTTTGTAGAATTCTATTATCCATGGTACATTATAAAAATTAAAATTTATACAGATAATCTTCTCTTTTTCCCAAATAAAGGGAATAAACTATGTAGTATATTTACTGTATGTGATAACTTTATTATGAGCAATAAATTGATTTAAAGGCCACTGTTCATAAGATGTAGCATGTTTACCAATATAAACTTGCTTTTCTTTGATGCTTAGATATAGCCTGTATTATATTGAAATTAAACAATATTTTGTGTCAAAACTTATGGCCTAATTATAATCATACAATATTTGTGTGTATCATTTTAATGATGAAAGTAAAAAGATTCTTTGAGGTATTCTAAAATACCAAAAATTTTAATGTGACAAATTAATAAATATGTAAAATTAAAATAGATTTAGACTAAAAAGTAAACTGAAATATAAAGATTTTCCCTCTATGCCTGTACTTGTTTTTCTCGTGGCCCATTTTTGTTTTTTTAGACAGGCTCTCACTTGTAGTTCAGGCTGGCCCTGAGCTCACTGCGTAGCCCAGGCGAGCCTCCAGCTCAGCAATCCTCCTGCCTCTGCCTCCCAAGCGCTACATGGACTTTTGAAATATGATTTCACTGAGCTAATATCATGCTATAGTTATCAAGTGCTTATACTTAGATATTGAACTTCTCTTTCTACAGATATTCTATTCCCCCACACGCACTGCATGTTTCTTTTTAAGGCAGGCCCTTAGACTCCCCACAGTAATTATTGTTTTCACGTCGTGCTGTGCTGCCGTGCCATGACGCCAAGAGCCAGGGCCAGCCGGGAGCAAGTTTTATCCACAGAAGCAGAAGGCAGTGGTCAGTTCTGGGTCCTGAGATGCCTCTGAGTCTGGAATCTAAGACCCAGCTGTCCTTGCGCAGGCTGGGCTAAGGCTTAACTCATTTTAGTGCAGATACTTGAGTCTTGCTGAGAACAGTAACGCTGAACCTTGACACAGGAGGCTGGGAGAGCAGCAGCTGTGTAACTGCGAACACCCGCAGCCAGGCAGCTCAGAGCTCAGTCAGTTTGCTTCATTTTGCTTTGTCCTTTTAAGGCAAAATATTCAAAATAATCATTTCCAAAAATAGAAAGAGGGGACCAAGGGGTGAGGAAGGAGAGGGAAAGATGGGGAAAAGTAATATAGATACATATTATATATAATGTAGATAGATCCACAAGCTGAGGAGTAGAGGGGACGTAAGGAGGAAACTCCTTTGGCACTATCACATTAACCAGGACGAAAGGAATAGTACACCACCAGAGGGTAGCGCTGCTTTGCAATGACAGGAGCTTCCGCCGGGTGTTACCTTTGGCTGAATGGTTAAATTGTTTTTTGGGTTTTTTTTTTTTTTAATTTTCATTGGTACATTACATACACACATCATGATTGCACTCCATAATGGGGATTTGTATCAGTATAAGACACAACTTCATTCTCATTTTTCCCCATAGCCCTACCCACCCTACTGCCCCCCATATACATAAAATTTGTTTCCTTACTTTTTTGTTATAATCTCATTATTTTTCCCCCTTCACCCTATTTTACTTTGAGCATTTTCTATTTCACAATATATAACATACAATTAAATTGTGCACATGTGGGCCCCAGAATTAATTTTGAAAGTGAAGTGGGGGAACAGGATTCAAAGATACATTACTTCTTAAAACTAGGGGACTCTGAAAGACTTTGAAAATGGCATTTTAATCACTGGTATAAACTTCAAGACATTTCACTTTAAAGTAAGCATTTATTATGTTTTATTAAATATGAAGAATTGTTTTCTTGGGGCAGGGATTTAGCTCAGTGGTTCCAGCGCCTGTCTTGCAAGCACAAGAATCAGGGTTCGATCCCCGGTAACCACATACAATACTGGGTGTGGAGACTCATGCCCGGCAGCAATCAGTACCACATACCACAGTGCCGGGCGTGGTGGCTCACGCCTGTAATTCCAGCACTCGGGAGGCAGAGGCAGGAGGATTGCTGTGGTGTGAGTTTGAGACTGAGCTCAGGGCCAGCCTGAACCACAAAGTGAGACCCTGTCTCAAAACAAAAAACAAAAACAAAAACAAAACACCTAAAAAAAAAAAAAAGAATTGCTTTCTTCTAAAACTTATTATATAAAAATGTCCTTTATATTTGTATGGAAAATATATCTGGTACTAGAAAATAGCACAATCTTAAAATATAAACAATTCAAATCTATATCAATTAGATTTCTCATAATACTTATTCTGTCTTCTTAAGTATAGAAAAATCTGTGGAGTGAGTAACCGTGGACAGGGTTGATCAAGAACAAATGTGTTGCACTCCAGAAAGTGTTAGTCAATGAGTTAAGGTCACAGTTTCACATCTACCCTGCGGTCTTCCAAGTGTCTCGACTGTGACAGCAATTTCTTATTCTGTGAATATCCTTTTATAAAAATGTATAATGTATTGGGTTAAAAATTGGTAATGCCTTAGTGTATGGCTGAACATAGATAAACTTAAAAATGAATTTAATGCAGTGTAATAATTGTAGTTTGTGTGATACTCTCAGAAAATTCTCCTTCATGTAACCCATAATTGGAATCAGAATAATGTGCTTTTGTTGTCTATGTCAGTTCCAGGTTATTGTTATATCTGCCTCCCGGGCCCCAGATCCACTTTTCGTGTTTTCTAAAACTCTAATAACCACTGTTACTTCTTATTGTTAATTTCTTGCTACTTTTTCAATACAGGTAATGGACTAGGAATTAGAATTGTGGGTGGTAAAGAAATCCCTGGACATAATGGAGAAATCGGAGCCTACATTGCCAAGATTCTTCCTGGGGGAAGCGCAGAACAGACAGGGAAGCTCGTGGAAGGTAAGAGTAAAGCTCAGTGCAGATACTTATCAAATTTGTCTCAGTTTAGTGTAGAAATATTCTCTTTGGTTACTGTGCAAGTCAGCTTCTATGCTAATGTCTAATTGTGGAATGTTTATATGGCAGCATAAACAAAGATATATCCACAGAACATTCATTTTTTAAAAATTGCATTGTCCTTTTGGTAGTTGGTGAGCTGTAGGAATATGTTGTTTGCAAAATCTGTAATTAGTCAAGTCTTTACAAACTGGGACAGTTTTATTAAAATGCTCTGTGGATTTATCTGGATTAAAGTTCCATAAATACAAAGTATTTGCACTCAGAGCTAAAAGATGCAAGAGTCAGTGCGACTAAAGCCAGGAAGCATCTGGCACCTGTTTGAAAAACAGCATCTTTGAGACACAGCCAGGTCTGCAGTTTACACATGCGGTACCTGCGCTTCCACTCCAGGATCGCAGATCCACATTCAGGCAGAGACCGCGTGATCTACAGTGTCTGAAACACTTCTGTGACCATCTGGAGAAAAAGTCTGTCTGCCTTGGGACTCGGTGCTACTGACTCTTAGACTCTCTTCCCTGCACTATATGATAAGCATTTAAAAATAATCATCCTTCCCATTGTGTGATCATTGTTGTTCCATGTACCATTATAGCTGGGTTCTCAAAATATAAAATGATAATTTTCAACTACCAATCAGCTGATAAGGTCGTTGTTGTCCTCCAGAGTCTCTCTGCACGTAGCTGCTGAACTCCACACGATATTCTTTCTAATGAAACTTGTTTTCGTAAATTTTCATTTTACTCTAAAGATCCTTAATTGTAAAAGTATTTTTCTGTCATTTCATAATCTTAGTTCTGCCCATTGTTGATGAAAGCATGTTATTATGTTAGAAGTGATTCCTCATCTGTCTTAAATCAAAATGCTGGGACCTAACAGAGAAGCCCTTGGCTATTTTGGTGTTGTGAGAATAAACACAGACTGGAGCCGATTGTGCTCACCCCAGCGCTGTCACTGAGACGTGCTGGGCACATTCCATCCCCACTGGAGCCTCAGCATCCTGGGGATGGACTGACTCAGCCACAGTGAGAGGGTCTGCAAGGCAGATGTGGGCAAATGCTGCTCCATAGCTCTCTTTGCTTGCCTTCACTTGTGTTTAAAATGCCATTTTATGAGTGTATAAACAAATACATAACTGAGAGTGTATAATTATAAATTCCATCATAGCACTGATAAAATAGCAAAAGTTAAGAGGACTACCCTGATAGCTAATGCAGGAGATGACTGGCAAATCAAGAGGTAATAGTGGAGAAGTCACTGGGTCCTGCCTAAATTTTCTGTAACTGCAACACTTTCTCAGTCAGTTCTTGTAAGTGCTGCAGTCCAGCCTGGATACGTGGACTGAGATTTCGAGATGGGAGTGACAGGCTCAGAAAGAAACTGCAGAGGCAGTCTTTCTTTCCAGAAAGAAATTGAAGAGTCCATTTCTATTTCAAAATGAAAACAGTAAACTCAGCATACTGGCCCACATCTTTGATCCCAGCACTCTAGGAGGCTGAAGCAGAATGACTGCAAGTTCAAGGCCAGCCTGAGCAAACATGTATATGTATGTATGCATGCATGCATGCATGCATGTATATGTATATATACACATATATACACATATATACACATATGTACATATATGTACATATATACATATACATGTGTGTACATATATACATATATATATTCTAGTGACATATATGGTGTTTTATGTGATGTGTGAAACTGAAAGGGCAAATAAGGACAAAATGTATAATAGATATTAGGAAATGGAATAAAATGTTCAAATGAGAAGGGGAATGGTGGGGGAGTAAAGGAAGGAAGGGAAAAAGAATAGAAGGAAAGAATGGGAACAGCTTTGTAAATACGGAGGGGGAGGGGTTGAAGGAAGGGCAGTGGGCTGGGGAAAGAGACTCATGATATATTACGGACAGGTACACTCTGTGATGACTGTGATCATTATATATATTTAAAGTATACTAGTAAAATGCATTTCTTAAAAAAACATAAAAGCAGCACAACAAAAATGATGATAAAACAGATCAAAAAATGGCTAAAAATGTAGTTCAGTGTTCTCTGGGTTTAATCCCCAGAGTAAAAGAAAAGAAGAAAGAGAGGGGGAAAAAGAGGAAAGGAAATTCCAAGCAAAGCGTCCTAATAACTTCTCGATATCATTTGGTAGAATCACCTTAACAGTTTGTGGCTAAAATGTCACAGCAGCAGGGAAGTGAGCAGGTTCTACGCAGATGACTCGGAGACAGTGCCAGCAGCGTGTGCCGTGGCGGAGTGGTGCGCTGGGCACGGCATAGACTCTGTGGCATTTTTAAGAGATCAGACATTTAACTTCAGGACAGAGATAGTACAGGTTAATTCAAGAGAGAAAACTGAAGTGAACATCAAATGCTGCTTGTAATTTCTCTTTTTTAAATACTGCCACTAAAGACCTCTGATCTGTAGTTCTGCAAATTATCGGATTGATTTAATTAGGAAATAATTGAGACCTCTGTGAGTGTGACAGATTTTATTTTTTGTTCTATTTATTTTCTCTAATTCTTGCCACATTGCCAAATCAAGCTTTTCTTCCTCTTTCTTTCTTTCTCTTTCTTTCTTTCTCTTAATTGAGTTTACTGGTACATTTTAAGTATACATTATTTTCAAACTCATCATTGAGTATTTGTACCAGTACATGGTGTGTCTTGATTCTTCCTTTCCCCATCCCCCGCCCTCATTTCAACCCCTCCGCTCCATGTATGCATAAGCTTTGTTTTCATTTTTTCCATTTTACCTGCTGCAAGTTAGACTTTTCTGTGAGCCCAGACTCTGCTACCGGAATCCAGTTTTGTGGAGCCCACATACATAATTCATTCAAGGTTCTGAGCCTTGCTTTATTTATTCCTCAATCATAGGTCCTTAACAAGATGCTTGGAAACATTTCTACTAGATTCATAATGTGGTCTTGACTCTGAACACTTAAGTGCCATTTTAGTATGAAGTATTCTATGGAATATAATTAACACCACAAATCCTCTCTTTTCTTGCTCCTGTAAAAGCTGTCCCTCGTTCCTGTGCTGCCACTCTGGATCATGAAGGCTCAGTGCTTTTATGCTCAGCACTTACCCTGCCAGCGACCGTCAGTACACTGGAATCCTTGGGCACTGACATTATTTAAACTAGTGCAATTGTTGGTTCCACATACTGGTGAATGTGCATATACTTGTTTTGCCAGTAGCCATACGTTTTATACGTGAAATTCTGAAAGTTTAGGTCTTTGCACTTTAGCGGCTAATAGGTTACACAAAAATTTTAAAGCAATCTGTAGGTAAACATTGATGTTTCAGGCCTTGTGTGAAACAGAACATTATTGTAAAAACACAAAGTGTGCTTCACAGAAGGTTCTGATTTAATTTTTAAAAATACGTTATGACTAAGGATATTTAATATATTTATTGGAGGAAATAAAAATGACTGATTTCTGTCATATTTTGAATTCAATTCTTTTCTAAGGAAGAAATGTGACCTATTTGACTAAGATATCTAGATAGGATGGTAGATAGTTAATAAAGATAATGTGTGTGTTTATATTGAATTTCTCTGTGTGCTGAATTCCAGATACACTTAAGAAGTAATGATCTTCTCTAGGTATATGCTTGCTTTCTGTAGTTCTAAATACAGATGTGTATAGCCTGAGCCCTTCCTGAATCAACACTGTCTTGCAGAGGTTCAAAACATGAATGGTGATAGCATACTCAGGCTGGGCTTTTTCTTCTCCAAGCTACAGAGCTATTACTCAGAAAAGTTGAACTGGGTACACCGCTTTCCCAAGTCTCTTCATCTCTCCTACAAAAGGCTTTTCAGACTCGAGTCTGGCATTTTAACACTTTAACGGAAATCAGTGGCTTAAACTCCAATCTGGGTGACTGTGGAAAACTGTATCTTCAGATTTCCTGACACATCTGCCCTGACTCACTTGCACGTGTGTGCTTTGCCATCCGTCTTGTACATTTTACTGAAACAACTCAGTAGTTGGATCTCTCAAGGCACAGCAGCCGCAGCGCTCAGGGTCTGACCTCCACCAACACAGTGACGTACTCAGTCCCTCCCCCCTTAGGAAGATGACTTACTAGGTCGGCACACAAAGCTCCTCTTTGTCCTTACCTCAGCTACTAACGCTCCCAGCCAGTCTCTCACGTATGTGACCCCTCCTCTCGGTAGGAGAGGCAGTTGGCCGGGCAGGATGCTGCAAAGCACTCACAGCTTACATAGGCAGTGCAGCATTTAGTCCAGTCAGATCCTGATCTGTAATTTTCATAGCAACTGTTTGAGTATGCAGAAAGTAAGCAACAATGTGGCCAACAGTCACATGCTGTCTTATATCCTTGTCATTTGTTTTGAACAGATGAGTGTCTGTAAATCAGTCCAATCTTCCTGCAAACCCCTTTTCTCTTCAAGCTCACCCCTGCCTGTGGTGAAGCCTGAGACGTCGTTTTGCCAGGATGCCCTTGCTTGCTTTCCTTCAGTGTTATTTAAGTGTCTATAGCAATGTGAGGATTCATTGTCTTGTTTACAGAATGCAAGCGGTGTCCTTCTGTGTGTGTTTTTGTACCACTTTTAAGTCACCTGAAATTTTTGAGATTTATCCAAACCAAAGGTGCATACTCATTTAAATGCTGGGCAGAATTCCAATATTCAGCTGTTGGGAAAATTCTATTATTCTGTTCTCAGCTACACTGTAAATATTCGCTGGTTATCATATAATCTTTGAACTATTTCAAACAATGGTTAGTCCTTCGACGTCGTCCTGCTATGCCCTCTACAACCCAGCCGTGTCTGGCTCATCAGGGCTGTTGGTTGTTGAGTCGTTTAGGAGGCTGTGATGTGGCTTCTGTAAAACTTCACTTGGGTCTTCCTAATTGCTCTCTAGAAGGTTTATACTCTTCGTACATTTATTCTCACAAATTCTGGTTTGTGATTTTTACATGCTTATCCTTTTTCTCTGTGTGGTCTTCTGCCTCTCTTGTGAGATGGTAGCCTCCTATTGATTCCCCGTACTTTCCAGTTAACTCTGTTGTGTATGATCGTATTTTAGCTGCCTTAGCTCTTTGTTCGTTCCCATCAGTGGTTTGCCTGTTCTTTGTTCTTACTATTTAATTGGGTCATTTTTAAACATTGTATTGGTTTTTAGTGATTATTTATGAATTCTGATTATTTGTCAAGCATAGGCCAACAATACCTTACCCAAGTACTTACTTTTTAATTTCTGTTTTTTTAAAAAGGTACAATTTTAATATAGTTAAATTTATAGATGTTTACATTATTTAAGAAAATTATCATGATCTGAAATCATTATTATTATATAGTTTCTTTTAAAAATTATGAAGGATATGTTACATAAATATCTGTAGTCAAATAATTATTTATCTGTGATCTGTATAGATATAGATTAATGTAGAAAATATACCTTTATATACAGTCATATCTGTTTGAATCTTCAAACTGTTTGCAATGTATTTAGACATTGGGTGATTATATTCTGAATCAATATAATAAAGTAAGTCAGAACATAAAAATTAAAAGAACATGCCAGCTATTCAGCATAGTAAGATCTTACATTTCTATAACACTTACAACAACTTTATTATGTCTTTGAAAAAAGTGAAAAAATATACTTTAAAAACAAAAATGGGAAATGTAATAGGTAAACCTAACCATATGTGTGCATATCATTGGTTTTGATTTTTATTTAATTAATTGATTTCTTGGTTTATTCTCCAAATAATTTTTCCTAGATTAATGTTGTAATAATGTAGTTATGAAATATTTTAGTGGCATGAGACTTGCAAAATTTCTACAGTGTTCACAAGAGAACCATGAACCAGAAGTACTAAAAATCACTTTTATCCAGTGAAACAATTTTTATGTAACAATAAGTCGTCTGACTGGAACCTAACTTAGTAAAATCTTTTGAAGCTACCTTATACATTATCATAATGGATAAATTTGTTTGGAAAGTTGTTCAGAGGTAAAGTAGGAATAAAAGGTTAAAAGATAAAGTATTTTCAAAAACCTTTATAATGAATCAATGGAAAATTGAAATAGTAATGTAAAAGTTAAAGTCCATGATATGCCGTTTGTTTTGGGGTTTATCAAAAGCTAAATGGCAGGTCAGTCTGTCCCAGACCCTCAGACCTGTACCAGGTGAGAAACATTGTGGCTTATCCACGAACTATGCTACCAGGGCTGCACCTAATCCATTCTGATTCGTGGGTGCTTTAAGATCTTAGCTTGTGGTTGCCTCAGTGTATGTTGTTGATTGATACTGACCAGGCGGCTAGCTGTTCTTGCAGATGAACTGATAGTCTCTGGCAAAATAATATTGTCGGATATACTCTTGAGGATCAGTGACTGGGGTGAGTGTGATGTGGGATTTTGCTTTTATACCCTGGCCTGTGGAAGGGCCCGCCAGGAAGCACTGCTTCCAGCAGCGTGAGTGGGAGCAGACTCTCGTGCAACTCAGGGAGCACAGTTCAAGGCAGGAAAGTCTACTTGTGCCCATGACTTCCGGCATACATTACAGATGGCAGTGCAGCATTCAAGGCTGGAGATCAAGTAGCATGACAGACAGATGAGTGAGGATCCTTGTTCTTGCTCCAGGGAGATCACCAAGTATGGACTGGTCCTTGGCATGAGTCTTCTCAGAATGCCCAACAGTTGGCAGCTTGGGCACATGTGACACAAGATGATACTTTATATTGACCCGCAGATTTGCTTCTCAATACTTTGAGCACTGATTGAATGTTGTGGAGGAAAACTCAGATTGGTATCTGGACTGGTAGGTTGTAATAAATCGGGATTTTAGTGATTAGCTATATTTCCAGGACAATATCCATTTGTTTATCTTTTATCCATTTGTTTTCATATTTAACTAAGAAGAATTATGTTTGAGTTGTGATGTTTCTGAGAGGTACACTAAGTGAGTTTATGCATTGTCCTGTTTTGTACGGTACAATACACCTAATCCTGATTAGATAGCTTTTATCATGAAGGTAACAGACCTCTAAATATTTAATGTCTTCAAGTGACACTGCTTCTTGATTAACAATTGTTTCTGTAGTTAAATTTCTTCACTTGTCCAATAAATACCATGAAACACACTGCATTTTAATGAACTTGAAGTGAATATTTTAGAAGCAAAGACACTGAATTCTCTCATTAACATCCATACCAGACCATTAACTACCCAGTAATGCTCACATCTGCAGCAAGAGAGAGAGAGAGGGGGAGGGAGAGAGAGAGGGAGAGAGAGAGGGAGAGAGAGAGAGAGAGAGAGAGGGAGAGGGAGAGAGAGAGAGAGCGCATACTTTTAGTCAGATACATGACAGTTTAAGTCGAGAAGCTAGAACTTCATGCCGGTATAACATCTAACTTTCAGGACCTTTGTATTTTCAGTTGGAAAACTGGAATGACAACAGTCTTTATAAACTGTTACCAGATTTTGAAATACTAGAAACATTCAGTGTTTGGCACATTGTGAATGGTGAAGAAACTGCTTACTTTGAACTTTGGAGATTTTTTTATGTTACATGGAATATTTGCCACATTAACTCTGAGTTCTGTGTGCGTTGGGCTGTGTGTGCCTTGATGGTGGACCGTAGTCAGGTCTGAACTCCACACTGCACAGGGACTATGTACCATTATCCGTGGAAAACATCACAGTTGCAGTCAGAAAGCTGACTTAGTGCCACGCTCGTGAAGCCTAGCCAGCGGTCTGTCTCTCCTCAGTCTCCTTTCACCGCAGCTGAGCTCTCGAAGGCTTTAAAGATCTACTGTCCTGGGTCACAAGAAGGATTAAAGGAACTAATATCTTTAAACTTTAATGCCATGACTTAGCCTTAGAGGCTGTTTTAGTAAGGATAAGTGAAGTTATTTTCATGGATGACCGGTAATCTTTTGAAGTCCAGGCTTCCAACAAAGGAACATTAGCTGCTGGAGATATCTGACATGATGGTAAATATCATTTTACTTAGTATATCTGCATAGAAAGTAAATTATAATGGCTGAAATGATTAAGCTATTATCTAAATAACTGTAAAAATCTAGCTTTGAATAATCTTACAAAAATCTTGTCTTTTTCTTCTATTTTTAGTTATAAAACATTGTTTAAGAAATAAATTTCTTAATAACTTACTAATAATTTATTATTTAGAAATGATTAATTTACCAATTATGTCTTGATAATTTATTATTTACTAATAATATATTAACTATTATTACTAATAATATATTAACTGATAATAAATTTATTGATCATTTACCAGTAATCTGTTGGTTATTTACTAATACTTAAGTTAGTGTAGAGGCCATAGAGATTGAACCCAGGGACTCTGCCACTGAGCCTCATTGACGCTTTTATGTTTTTATTTCGCGACAGCATCTCGCTGACTTATCCAGACAGTCCCAATGTACCACGCTCCTGTTTCAGCTTCCTACTGAGACTAAGGTTATGCACCACTATACCCGGCTGAACTTTTCCGCTCAAAAATATATTAATCAGTAAACCTGGCATTCTGATTAAAATCTGTGCACGTCGATTAGTGTACTTCTGTTCAGACATGTTCCTCGGCTTGTCAGTCTTTGAAAACACACCCCGTTAACGCAGAGTCACCCTGTAGCTGTCGGTGGCTGCAGGTCCTGGCCGGCCTTCCTCAGCAGCTACTAGTGGGGCACCAAGCAACCCGCAGAGCCTCCCCGGGTCCCGGGGGCTTCGGACACTTCACCGTTGAAAGAATGAGACAGACGGAGAGTAGGAGCAGACAGAGGGCCCCAGAACAGAGTGAGGACGTGACGGTAATGACGTGGAGCACAAAACCGTAGGGGAGGGAGGAAGTGGCTGCAGCGTGCGTCCTGAGCAGGCCTGCTCTTCTCCCCCCTCCCCCCCCCGACTACCCCCCACTCCCCCCACCCCCACCCCCGGCTCGGGCACGGGCTTAGAGGAGGAGACGCGGCACGGCCAGCCCGTTCATATTTAGTTTGTTGTGGTTTCTACCCAGCTACACTTAATTTTTTTATGCACAACTTTATTTCTCATAGAGCTGACTAAGCTCCAGGTCTTAGAGAACCTGGACTCACCCCTAGATTAAATGTCCCGTTTGTGGTGGAGGATGTTGAGGTCCGCTACTGTTGAGGCTGTGCCCTGGCAGTGCCGACGGCGGGGACGAACAGCACCTGCGGGAGCAGATGGCGGTGAGGGAGTGGAGGCTAGACTACGAGGAGAGGATGAAGATGGCAGCTGTGTCCCGACCTGCTCTCGGTGACCGCTCTGCGCAGCAGTGTCCTGAAATGAAAGGGAAGGATATGGCTTCTTCCTGCTAAGTACTGGGTGTCTCCACTGTGGAGGGAAAGTTTGACCAGCATCTGAAAAATTAAAAATATAACACAAATCTGAAAAACTTTAAAGCATGTCTCTAAAGAAAGAAATCCCCTTTCCTTCACTGACGGTGTCGGCGGGCGTCTTCGCTGTGATATATGTAGCGGTTGGTTTCCGTGAAAGCGGCACCTAAGTAGAGAGACACAGACGCGGGTCGGCCTGTCCCCAGGCCAGGCGCAGGCTGCCCCCTCCAGTCCGGGCTCCGTGTCACCTTGCAGGGGCCCCAGGAGCGGAGTAAGTCAGCGTCCAGGGCTCCCAGAGGACATCCGAGGCCTCTGCAGCCCTACTGCTCAGGTCATGTTTAACAGCGCGGCAGGGCTCCGAGGTCTGGTCACGGAGAGCGTCCCACGCAAGCTTGGCTTTGACCCTCAGCAGCTTCATGTTACAGGCTTAGTACATTTGTCTAAGTTCTGAGAAGAAAGCAAATTTCCTTCCACTTTTATGTAAGTTACATTTATTGTTTTCCTCCCTATTCATTCCTAAAATCCATATCATTGTCAGTGCCTGAATTTGCAAAGTCCCTTTACTAATCTATTATTTTTTTAAAAAGCTCTACTGCAAGTGACTCTTCATCCATGGTCAGAGGGGCCCATCCTCCCCACTAGGCCTCGTGCCTGTGAGCGACCAAGCCACCATCTTAGGACTGGAGAAGCTCCCGGCGGCCAACACCCGTCAGCCACTGTTGCTTCTCCAACTGGAATCTTCCCATACTCTGTCAGGTGTGCCCCCAGTCCCAGCCCCACCAGCCTCCTTTTTGTCCTGCGCAGGGCCAGGCCTGGTGGGTACATCCGTCACCCAGGACGAGAGCAGTGTGAGGCAGGAAGATCACAAGTTTGAGCCCCGCCTGGCAATTAAAGGATATGGTGAGACCTTGTCACAGCATAAAAGTAAATAAGGCTGGAACTGTCACTCATTGTGAATGCATTGGATTTAATCACCAGTAGTGATTAAACACACACACATACACACACTCTTTAAAGAAGTAAAAAGTAAGGAAAGTAATTAGTGCGCTGCTGCACAGAGACACACCAGGTATGGACGCGGCTGACCAGACCCCGGTGGGAAGAGGTCGCTGCTGGGAGGGGGTGCGGGGCACAGAACGCGCCCGAAAGCTCAGCCCAGCGAAGCCCCGCAGCACGGTTAGTCACTTGCCCCGAAGATGGCTTTTCCCATGGCTTTCCCATTCACCAATAGAAAGCAACCGCTAGTGACTTAGCTCTGTGCACAGCGTAATAAATGGACACAGCGCGGGGCTTTCAAGTTCCTGTGTTTCGCTCAGCTCGTGTTGTACATCCACACCCTTCCGGCGTGTGCCTGTGTGGCTCTGCAGATGGAGCTCAGTATCCTTTATTCTCTCCCTCGGCTTGTCCCCTCTCAATGGACAGAAGACGGTCCCGAGCTGCCTCGGTCAGAGTTTGTGAAGAAAACTCACTGAGCAGGGCTTCTTTATGAAAGCGATGCCTCACTCATATCACCTCGAGAATCTGGGGAAAACAAAAGCGAGGTTCCTGCCAGCATTCCACAGAGCTGGGAGGCCGGCGTTAGTGATCGGGGTGGATGTAAGGATTGTGCTAACTGGAGCACTTGAAGTGCAAAATAGGGCAAAAATGGTCCTACGTTTTTATCGGATAGTATTTCTGAAAATTGTGTTTAATGTACAAGTTAAAATCAGTGACTGTTCTGTCCTATTTTCTCAGCTTCCATGCTATTTCTTATTCATTTGTGTATTAAGAAATGTGTGCATCATGGATGTAGACAGTTACAGGAAGGACAGTGACACACGTGAAGCAGCATCCTGAGTGTGTAGAGAGATGGTGGGAGACGCAAGAGCCCAGCACTGACCCGCAGAGCGGGAACATGAGGCCTGGGGCCCTGCCATGGGGTCATGGGGCCTCCGCGCCCACGCCTGCCACTCCGCCCATCTCCGCACCCTCCTCACAGACACCCCGGAGTCACACTCCTGCCTGGAGCCCGCCACCCTGAACCTCTGCCTAGGGAGTCAGGTGGGTCAGAGCAGGTGGAGGGCTGGGCCAGGACCTCACTCCTTCAGCACAGAGACTAAATATTTGTGGGCTTAGTGTGGTGTGTTTTATTTTAGCTGAATACATCAGTTAATAGTAATTATGCAATTAAACCTAAGGAATTAGGTACCAAAATAGTCAAAACTCTGTAACTGTTCCTTATAACTTACTAATAAAAACACCCTAGAGAGAGCCAGGGAGTTAGCTCAGTAGTTCCGGTGCCTGTCTTGCAAGCACAAGGACTTGGGTTCAATCCCCGGTCACCACATACCATACTGGGTGTGGAGACTCACGCCCAGCAGCAACCAGCACCACATACCACAGTGCCGGGCATGGTGGTTCATGCCTGTAATCCCAGCACTCTGGAGGCAGAGGCAGGAGGATTGCTGTGATATGAGTTTGAGGCTGAGCTCAGGGCCAGCCTGAACCACAAAGTGAGACCCTGTCTCAAAAAACCTAAAAAAGAAAAGAAAAAACAAAAACATCCTAGAGAATATCCACATTTCTGACCAAGGTAGCAAGAAAAGTTGCTTTTGAATGCTCAGATAACGTGATTTCACAAAGCCCTTTTTAATCTGTAAAAATAGGCATATATACCTGCCCTGCCAATGTATTAGGTTGCTCTCAGGATTATATGAGATAGGTAGACAAAATTACTTTGTTGCTGTTTTTTATTATCTTCCACCAGCGATCTCTCCTGATAGCCCAGTGAACACAACGAAATGGTCTTGGTTTTGTTCTTTTAAACAAAAGGGCTGCATGTCGTCCAGAGACATATGAGTGTCCTCAATAGCACACCTGGAATTGTGTTGTGATTATTTTTAGAGGTGTGATCATGTTTGTTATGAGTCAGGGAAATTATTCCTCTACATGAATTTTAGAGATTGGAATGGAGGGTAGTTGAATCTCTTCTGTATCATTTGACAGACATGCTGTGAAATTATTTTCTTCTTAGACAATTCCCATTTTTCAATGGAAAATCAATTATTGTACAAGGCTGTATAGACTATAATATTGAACGATAGCTTTTGAAATTGAATTCTATTTACTAAATGATTGAGAAGTTCTGGAATAGAATTCAATCATCACATACAATTTATTACATATTGCATATCTATCAAACCTCAGGCGATCATTTGCTAAATCTCATTTGTGATTTGAAGGGCAGAATATTGCCACTTTTTATGATGTAGCTTGACATAAAATTTGTTCTATTTCTTTAAAAGTTATTTCTACTGGCTGAATGGTTACTAATATGTTTATTGTTTGAAATGGCTTTCTTGTATTATTTCTATCTCTTGATACTTCTGAGGAAAGAAATTATGCATTAAAAGTTAACCTTTGACTTTACTGTTCATGATCATTCTAGTGAAATTGGCTGAAACAGCGTGATTTTTCAAAGTATTTCTCACAGACAGTTCCCACTACAGGACCTTTGTTATGTCCATCAGCGTGTACATCATGATGTAACTCCCGAAGCAAGCCAGTGCCGTACGTGTACTTCCCCTTCGTGTTTATGAGCCGTGCTCTCGGTGATTCTTAAGTGCACAGCACAGACTGAATAGTGCTCACCCTGAGCACTACATCTCCACAGCTTCTGTTAACAATGAAAGGTTTTATTTTTCTTGTTTTGTATTAATTTTTTGTGTTTGGGGAGTTTTTTTGTTCTTTGTTTTCTGAATTTGTTGTTGTTGTTGTTGTTGTTGTTTTTTGGTACCCAGGGTCTGCACACTAAGCTATATTCCCATACTTCTTTCCTTTTCATTTTGAAACAAAGTCTTGATAAATTTCTAAATTGTCTGGTCTGAGTTTAAATTTGAAGTCGTCCTGCCTCAGCCTCCCAGAGTGTGGGTTGCAGGTGTGTGCAGCGTGCCCAGCGAGGGTCTCCACCTTGTGACCAGCGTCTCCCACACCCATTCTCAGGCCCAGCAGCCACATCTGTATTGCACTGTGCCCGGGACAGCATTGTCTAGGTTCCACATGTAAATAAGATCCTAAAGTGTTTAGTTTTTCCCTCCAACTCATTCTACTCAGAATAATGCTGTCAAATTTCATTTCTGTTCTTGCAGACAGCAAAATCTTGTTAGTTTATTTTTCATGCATAGTGAAATTAATATTATCACTTATGTAATGTTTTTCCTCCCATCAACATCTCTCCCTTCCTCTTTTTTTTTTTTTTTGCTGAACATGTACTACACTTTTTAACCACTGATCCGAGAGCCAACAAATGAGTTGTTTTCATGTCATGGCTGTTGCTATTCACAGTCTGTGAGCAAGGAATTGTTTCCTTTAGATATAGACCCAGAATTGGGCCTGCAGAGTGGGATGGTGGCACTAGCTTTGGAAGCCTGTCCAGACTGCTCTCCATAGCAGCTGGACTACTTCAGGTCCTTACCAGAGGTTGTAGACGTTCCCTTTTCTCTCCATGCTCAGTATCACTAATGTCACATCCTGAGAAGGGCTTTCATTTGCTTTTCCTGGTGATTAGTGTTGCTGACCAATTTCTCAGAGACCTGTTGGCTGCTTGTCTGTGCACTTTGGAAAAATGTCTATTCTGATTCTTTGCCAAGTTTTAAATCAGTTACCTGTTTCATTCTGTTTGTACTCATGAGTCATACTGCTATCTTCTGTATGTCTGAATCCTGCACTGTCAAATGTGTGGTTTGCAAAATTCTCCTCCTACGTTATCAAGAGCTCCTTTGCTGTGCAGAAGAAACTTTTTACTTTAGTACAGTTCCACTTGTTCATTTTGTTGCTGCAGCTGCTGGGTGTACTCTTGAAGTTACTGACCATTGCCAAGGTCAGTATTGGGACAATTTTCCTGTGTTTTCAACTTGGTTTTGAAGTGGAAGGTTAGGGCCAGGCTTTATTCTTTTGCACACTGAGGTCCACATTCCCCACTCCATGTACTGAACTTTGCCCTTTCCTCCCCAGGAAGGTTGCCTGGATCTTTCTGGCTTGTCCCTGGGTACTTAATTCTGTTCTCCATTCTATGTGTGTCCCATTGGGCCAACATGGTACCACACGGAGGGCTGCACCTGTCACATGATCTGGAATGTCGGTGCATGGCCTCCAGCCATGTTCTCTCCTTGGATTGCTTTGACTGTTCAGGGTCTGTTTGATGCTTTATGAATACTGTGGGTATTGGTTCTATTTCCCTGAAAAACAGTCTTGGAATACTCCTTGAGGTTACATCCAAACTATAAATCACTTTCAAAAGCATGAAAATGAACAAATATTAATTCTTTCAAAGAATGACAAGGAGCATCTTCTCATTTAATTGTGCATCCAGTCTTTTTCAGCACAGAAAAAGATTTGGTTAAATTTCTACCTCAGTATTTGATTTTTTGCACGTACTATGAATAGAATACTTCTATTATGTCTTTTTCAGATAGTTCATTGCTAGTGTGTAGAAAAACAACTGATTTTGGTATGCTGATTTTATATTCTACATCTCTATAGCATGTCTTTATTACAACAGTACTGTTATGGAGTCAGGATTTTATATATATATCAGATCATGTCATCTGAAAACAGGGACTATATTACTGGTTCCAATATGGATGTTCTAGTATTTACTACCTCATCTCCGCTAGGTTTTATGTGCTGTATTTAATAAAAGAAGTGAGAGTGGTTGCCTATATCGAAAGAAAAAAATCTTCCATGTCGTCACCACTGAGTATTATGTTAGCAGAGGGGTATCAGGTGGCTTTTATTATTGCCTATTATTTTGAAGTACACTCCTTGCATACTCAATCTGTTGGAATTCTTACTGTGAAAATTAAGTGCTGGACCTTGTCTGATGTGGGGCGTCCTTGGTGGCGATACTGTTTTTCTGCCTCTGTCCTGCCCAGCTGTGTCCCACACTTACTGAGGTGTGGCCAGATGGTCCACACATCCCCAGGCAATCCTGTTTGATCACAATGCATACAACTTGCCTTGTGCTACTGGATTTCACTTGCTAGATTTTGATGAAGATTTTTTATCTATGTTCTTTGGAGACACTGGTCAATAATTTTCTTTTCTGATACTGTCTTTGTCTGGTTTTGGAATTGGAATAAAGCTTCAAATGAGTTTGGAAGTATTCCTTCTTCAATTAAATATTAATATTCCTAGGGAAGAGTACTTGTGATATTTTGATTGCAGTAAGATATTCCTACTCTTTTGTCAAAAATAATTTCATTGTTAACTATTGGTTAGATAAATTTGAATTTTTCTTCTACTGCTAAATTTTGATTAGGAGATTGTTTTCAGAATCATAATTCCTCTTTGTCTCATTTATGCATAATTTAAATTCACATCTCAGTAATGTAAGCAAAGGTCCATGCATTTGATGTCAAGTAATGTCATCATATGGAATTTAAATCACCCGTTCACATCAGCTCTTTAGGGATTGTAAAGATTTTGCTACGAAGTCAAACAAAACTTATTTTTTAGGAAATAATTTTCTTAGAACATAGTGTGGATATTTTGTGTTAAAAACATCTTGTTTACATAGTTTACTACTTAAAAGATAATATTTTGGAATATATGAATATCAAAAATGTTAAGAACATAACTTTAGCTAACATTTTTAATATTTCAGTAACAATGCTTAAAGCCAAGAAATGCCAGTTAAGATGACCATTTTCATGCAAAAATGGACCATTTCTCTTAATTTTCTGTGTCTCTTCAATTAATTGTGTATTTCAGTATAATCCACATCTGATTAGTGTAATCTGTTCATCTTAGCTGCTGTGGCATTCTTCAGATAAATATTAACTTCTTAATGTTGTTTACTAGAAATTCAGACAGTGCCTATTCTAGACATTTTATCATAAAATGCGAAATCGAACTACAAAGATCGGAACAGATGCCAAAAATCACCGTGTGGCCATGGCTGATTGCATGTAAAATTTGTGTTACTTGGGACAGGCCGAGCCACAGAGTGGACAGTCTTTGCAGAAAATATGGGAATGTAACACTAGACTCTCTTCCTGAAACAATTATAATAACTTCTCAGGATGAGCCACAAATTATGGCTAATTATGTTTGACGTTCACCTTAACTTTGCTGTAGAGGCAGAGCTTGCCACACTCGTACTGAAGAAGAGAAAACACATTATTCTTTTGCTGCAAATCAGATGTAATTAGTTTGGATCTTGCCTCCACCCTGGTAGGAAAGTGTTTCCTTTGGCAGCTCGGAGGAGGGTCTGTGGAGGCCAGGCACACACTGCAGGACACCCAGGGCCCTGCACGCGATGGCAGCAGCGTGGAGAACACGGTGAGAGCTCGCGCACACTTCCAGAGCACTGAGGCTGGAGAGTTGAGAAAATACACACCTAGGAAGTGTCAATTAAGAAGTCTAATGAGTTTAAAATTCTGTTTCTTCATACTGTGGAGAGAAGAATTTGAGATGTAGCACCTATTTGAAAAATATACACTTTAATGGAATAATATCTTGACATTTTAGGTTGCTTTATGTATGTTTTTCTTATTAAAATTATTTTATTGGTATACTTTAGATATGCATACTGCTCATATTCATCATTGGAGATTTGTACCTGTGCATAATATATTTTGATTCTTTTTTTCTCCAATCCCTTCTTTATCCCTTTTTCCCCTCCCTACTTCCAAAAGATTTGTTTCCATTTTTTCCCTATATTCTTCTTTCTTCTTTGCTTTCCTCCTCTGACCTTCCTTGTTCCCTTCCCATTTCAAAATTTTCTTCCTGTTTCCCAATATCTATTGTATATTTTGGTCCTTGTTTACATTTGGCTTTTCACACCTGAGAAGCAGTGTGATATTCGTGTGTCCACATTATTTTACTTAATAGTGTGATCTCAAGGTGCATCCATTTACTTAGAAATATCTCATGTTTATCTTTCTTTATGGAAGAGTATTTTTAAAAATCCACATCTTGTTTATCCATTTATCACCTAGTGGGCATTTTAACTGTTTCCAAGATTTAGCTGCTACAACTTGTGCTGCTGTAAACATAGGTGTGCATATATTGCTGTGATGTGATGCTTTCGATTCTTTTAGAGAGACACCAAGAAGGTTAATGGCTGTGTCAAATGGCACCTCTAGTCTTAGTCTTTTGAGTAATCTCCACACTGATCTCCACAGCAGTAGCAGCTGTCTACCTTCCCAGCACAAGAGGTTTCCTTTTCTGTAGAGCCCTGCCAGCATGTGTTATTGGTTGATATCTTGATTATAGCAACCTTTCTTTTGGGAGAGAGATGAAATTTCAGTGTTGTTTGAATCTGCATCTCTTAAATGATCAGTGATGTTAAAAATTTGTTTCAAATATTTATTTATAGTTTCTATTTCTTCATTTGAAAAGTGTTTATTTATTTGACAAAACCATTTTTGGATTAAATCTTTAAATTTGGGAAGTCTGATTTTTAAAAAGTACTTTATATATTCTACATAGTAGTCCTTTGTCTAAGAAATAGCTTGCAAAAATTTCTTTCCTACTCTGTTGTCTCTTCACTCTGTTTGTAGTTTTCTTTGCTGTGCAAAAGGTTTTTAATGAAATCTCTGTTGCTGATTCTTTATAATATGTCCAAAGCAAATGGGGTTTTGTTCATAAAGCCTTTGCCTATACTTGTGACTTCAAGTGTTCTACCTAGTCTGTCTTCCAGGAGAGTTAGTGTTTCTGTTTTAATATTTAAATCTTTGATATATTTGTATTTTATTTCACTGCATGGTGATAGACATGTGTCTAGGTTTAGTCTTCAGCATGTGGAAAGTCATATTCTCGGCATAATTTATTAAAGAGGCTCTTTCTTAGGCAAGGTCTTTGGCCCCTTTGTCAAAGATAAATACGTGAGTTGTTTAGAGTTGTTTCTACATCTTCTGATTTGTCCCTCTGATCCTAGACTCTTTTTCTCTTTTTATCACTGTAGCTTTGTAATATAATTTTAAGTGCAGTACTCCCTGATGAGTCTTTGTTGCCCAGAAATGCTTTAGCTATTCTGGGTCTCTTCTGGTTCCAAATAGGTTAAGGATTTTCTCCAATTCTGTGAAGTATGCTAATAGTATTTTGACCAAGATTGCATTAAATCTGTATAAAAATTTTAGAAGTAGGGACTTTTTCCACAATAATGATTCTTCCTACCTAAGAATATTTTCTGATATCCTTTTTCAGAGTACTGTTGTTTTCAAGGTTCAAGTCTTTTACTTACTTTGTCAGACTGATTCCTGACAATTTTTTTCTTTTTTTTGGATATTTGTGTGTCCAAAATACTATATTTTAATATAGTATTTTTTGCAAAGTTATGGTTTTCCTCTCAGTGGGTTTTTTATTTATGCACAGTAATGTTATTGATTTTTGAGTGATGATTTTGTCTCCAGCTACACTACTACACTTGGTTACTAAGTCTAGAAGCTTTTAGTTAAGATTTTGGAGTCTTCTATATAGATTATGATGTCTTCTGAAAATAATGATAATTTTACGTCTCCCTTCCCTATCCTTATTCTTTTATTTCTTTCTCTTGTCTAATTGCTCTGGCTATTGTTTTCAGAACTATATTGAATAGGAGTAGAGTAGACACCTTTGTCTTGTTCCTGATTTTAAAGGGAATGTTTGTAGATTCTTACCTTTTAGTGTGATGTTGGCTGTTGGTTTGTAACAGATGGATTTTATTAGATTCAGGTATACTCCTCTCTTCCAATTTCCTGTATGGTTTTTATCATTAATGAGTGTTGGACTTTATCTTTTTTTGTGTTGTTTTTTGCTTCTATGAGATGATTGCATGGTTTTTGTCCTTGGCTTATTTAATATGGTGATTACACTGATTGATTTGAATATATTGAACCACCTCTACATCCCTGGGATGAATCCTTCATGGTCATAGTGTACAGTGTTCTTGATGATTTGCTGTTTTCTGTATGCCAAAATCTTTTTGAAGATATTTTTGTCTATATTCATTACAGAGATTGGCTTGTCATTCTCTTTTTTTGGTTGGATTCTTTGGTTTTGGTATCAGGACAATACTTGCTTCCAGAAGTAAATTAGGCATATGACTTCCCTTCCAATTTCATTAAAGACTTTGAGTAGTACTGGCATTAGACTTCTCTAAAGTTCTTGTAGGATTCAACAGTGAATGAGTCGGGACTTAGGATTTTCCTGGTTGATATGTTGTTAATTGCACTTTCAATTTCATTGACTAATGTTAATTTATTTAGAATTTTTATATTTTTTTGATTCATCTCTGGTGATTCATATGTATCTAGTATATTTTAGTATATATGCTGCTGAAACAATCACATCATATATATCTAGGAACCTATTCATTTATTTTGTATGTTCCCTCTTATTAAAGTACAAGTTCTCCAAAAAGGTATTGATGATTTCTTGGATTTCTGCACAATGTGTTGTGATTTCACCTGTTTTTTTATTCCTAATTGCATTTCTCTTTTGTGATAAAGTTTTCCATGGGTTTGTCTATTTTATTTGACCTTTCAAAGAATCAACTCTTTGATTTATTGATTCTTTGTGTTGTGTTCTTTTTTTCTATTAATTAATTTCTTCTCTGATTTTTATAATTTCCTCTCATACACACTTTGAGTTTAACTTCTTTTTCTGGTAACTTGGGTTCAATGTTAGTTTGTTTATTTGAGCTCACTCTATTCTTCTGATGTGGGAATACATTCATATAAATTTCCCTCATGGTCTGGTTTCATTATATCCCATAATTCTAGTATGTTTTACTGTCACTATCACTTAATTATAGAAACTGTCTAATTTCTTCTTTAATTTCATTTGTGATCTGTTGGTTGTCCAAGAGTGTGTTATTTAATTTCTATGTGTTTATACATAGAATCTCTTGTGATTTGTAAATCTCTTGTGATTTCTTTTACTATTAACTTCAAATTTCACTGTATTGTACTCTGATAATATAGATAGAATAATTTCAGGTATCTTGCATTTACTTAATCATGTTGAAAGGGCCAGTATTTGGTCTATTTTGGAGGAAGTTCCATGTGCATCTGAGAAGAATGTATATTCTGATGTTCCAAGGTAGAGCACTATATAGACATCTACTCAGCCCATTTATTTGAAGATTTGACTCAATTGCAATATTTTTTTATTGAGGTTTTTAGTCTAGTTGATGTATTTGTGACAGTGGAGTTTTGAGGCATCTCACTACAATTGTATTAGTGTTTATTTGATTTTTTTCATGTCCTTTAATATTTGTTTTATATAGTTGAGTGCAGTATTGTTTGGCCCCTATATATCAATGGTTGTTATTTCTTCATTTGGGATTATTCTCTTAACAAGTATGTCTTTGTCCCTCTTGATCAGTCATGGCTTGAAATCCACTTTGTCTAGACCAGGTGTAGTGGCCCAAGCTTGTAATCCAGCACTCAGGAGGCAGAAGCAAGAGGGTTGCCACAAGTTTGAGGCTAGCCTGGGCTACATAATGAGTTCAAGTTCAACCAGAACTACAAAGTGAGACCTGTCAAAAAAGAAAAAAGAAAAACAGAAGGAAGAAAAAAAGAAAAAAAATCCACTCTGTAAAGAGAATAGCTACCCGTGATGTTTGCCAGGTTCCTGTCATATAATGTTCTACATGCTTTTTTAGTGTGTGAATTTCTTTTTAAGTTAATTGTGTTTGAAATGTGCAGCATGCTGCTCCGTCTCGTTTCTTATCCATTCTTGTTTCTTAATTCACTCTGTTTCTTGAGAGTGGTGAGTAGAGATGAATTACATTGATGACTATCAATAACATGTGTTGACTGTCTTTGCCGGGTCAGTTTCCGCTTGATGGTTCCCTTCTCCCTCTGTTTAATTGCTTGCCTCATCTGGTAGATTTATTCTGCGGGGGTTCATGTAACTGTAGTCTTCACTGTATTTCTAGAATAGCATTCGCGACATTTTGGAGTGTTAGTTTGGTGGTCATGAATTTCTTAAGTGTTCTTTATCATGGCAGTACCTTTTTAATCTGTCAATTTTGAAAGATAGTTTTGGGAGATACATCAATCTAGGTTGGAATTTGTTTTCTTTTAGGCTTTGAAAGATTTCACTCTAGGCTGTCCTTATTTTAAGTGTTTATCTTAAGAAATCTGCTGTGATTCTGATGGGATGCTTTGTGTCTTTCCTCTAACAGTTTTAATATTCTGTTCTTGTGGTGAATTTCTGGAATTTTAACTATTATATGCTTTAGTGTATATTTTTAATCACAACTGATGGGCGTTCCACATGCTTAATTTATCTGTATGTCAAATTATTCATCCATGCTTGAGAAGTTTTCTATCATTACTTCTGTGAACAGTTTTTTTTTTATGTCTTTTGTGCCATCTTCTGGTTTTTCACTGATGCTAATCAATATTATATTATTTTTCTTCATTGCACCATATAGAAGCTCTTGGATTAATTTTGGGAGGTTCCTTGCTATTTTTAAAAAGTCTTTCTTCTCATAATCACTAGCCACAATTGTTAATTTGCAACTTTTAACCATATGAACAGTATCTGTACTTACATAACAAAATCTAAACTAAACAGAATGTTACATATGGTAAATTTCCCCTCAACTGAGCTATTTTATGCTCCGTGGAAAAAAATTTAAAGGATTAAGAGAAAAAGTAAAGAAAAAGAAAAGAAAGAAATTGACAGCAGAGTTGAAAGGTGGAGGAAGATTACTCTTAACTTGGGGGGAAAAGTGAAGAAGATAGAAGGGAGATAATGAGAGGGCAAATGCAAGAGCAAAACAAAACAAAACACTAAATTTGTACTCATGGAAAAACAAGACTAAACAATCAAAAATGAAAATGAAAACAGAAAATTCTCTGTGGTTTTCGGCTGTGGTTTAGATTGTCCTCTGGGGTCTACATTTTTTGGTAATGTCCACCTCATAGAGTGTCTCTGTGATCACTGGTAGACAAAGAAGGCAGGCAGAGCCCACATCCATATTGTGTAATCTGGGCCAGGGATGTGGCTTTGTGGTACTGTACCCCCCTGGCAAGTGCAAGGTCCTGATTTAAATCCCCCATACTGGGAAATAAACAATCACATTGTGTAATTTCAGTAAGCATGCTGTAGAATTAGTGTGGGTGCCAGTTCAGCTTCACAGAATTTTGGGCTGACCCCGGTCTCTGCCTGTGCACCTGTGGCATGAGTTGTTCAACCCACAACACTGTTTATGTTTCTTCCTGGCTTGACCATGGCTCCCTGATCCTGGAGTTTCCCAGTGATGCATCTCACTCAGACACTGGGAACCCCAAGATGAAGCCAGCCCACAGCTGCTCCAAGTCCCACCTCGTTGGTCCCACCCCAAATAGCGTTCTATCCGTCACCCCTCCTGGGGCCATGTGAACAGGGGTCACTCAGTAGCTGCTGCAGCACACAGCATCCAGTGCTCTGTTCCACTGGTGTGTTTCCCTGTGGAGGCTTCCGGGGTCCTTGGCCACCACTGCACCTCTGTAGGATCAAGTCTCCTCTCCTACATCCTGAGCCCAAGGTCAGGGAGAAAATGCACTTTGCCACCTCCATCTTTTGCACTGAGGTCCTTCACTTTGTTCTCCCAGTGGTTCCAATTTTCCCTTCAGAATTTTCCCAGGTCTCAGTAATCCACCTCCCTCCTTCTTTCTTTCCCCAAGTTTCTATACTCCAGCATCTGGTCTCCCAGGCACAGAGAGGGTGCCCTGTCGCTGCCTATCACTTTACCACCTTCCATGAAGTATTTTGTTTTTGTTTATTTTAAAGCATAAATGGTGAACATTGAATGCAAAGAACTCGGTTATTTAAAGGTTAAACTGAATTAAAAGATGCATTGTGGAATTATATCAAGTTTAGGTTTAATTAGCACCAGGTTCTTTGCTTGTTTGCAATGCAAATTTAAACCACATTTAGATTCAAAACGCAGGTTGCATGTGCCAAACCTTCAGCTGACCAACCAGGGACAAAGATCAATGGCAGGGTGGTGGGTAGGCAGGAAAGAGTGGAGCCATGGGAACCTTTGGGAGTGGAGAAAGATCAAAAGACCATGGAAAACCTGTCTGTGAAAGCAGTGAGAGTGAGCAATGCAAAGCTGAAAAGTTAGATGACACAATTTCTATGCTTGCGGAAAGTTTAGGTAAGTAAAATAGTTTTAAAAAACAACATAGAAGGGCCGAGGGTTTAGCTCAGTGGTCCTGGCACCTGCCTTACAAGTGCAAGGGCCTGGGTTCAAACCCAGTAACCACATACAACAATGCTGGGTGTGGAGACACGCCCGCCAGCACACCCAATACCACAGTGTCAGGCATGGTGGCTCACACCTGTAATCCCAGCACTTAGGAGGCAGAGGCAGGAGGATTGCTGAGAGTTCAAGGCTGAGCTCAGGGCCAGCCTAAACTATAAAAGTGAGACTGTGTCTCAAAAAAACAAAAAAACAAAAAACACATAGAGGTTGTGCATGTTGGCACACATATGTATTTTCTCCCTCCAGGAGGCTGAGGCAGGAGCATCACAAGTTCAAGACAAGCCTGAACAACTAACTGAAACTTTGTCTCAAAAATAAAAAAGGATGAGATGTAAACATTTCAAAAATTTCTCATATGAATCTGTAGCTCAACAGTTAGACTTTTATAAGTCATAAACCAGCAGACATTGTGTATTTTCTACCATCATAGTCTCAGCAATCTCCCATCAAATGTGAAATCAGCTTGAGCAGTTTTCAAGCAAGCACAGTGCCCCTGGGCTTGAGTGCGGTACGCATTGAGATGAGGCACATGGCAGTTGGTAAAGAATCGAGCCCTGCAAGAGCACAGTCATGAGCAAGACAGAGTGCTAACTGGACAGCTTCACACGTTGTACATATTGAGATTCTGTCCTGAGGTGTGTTTGAGCTATGAGTTCCATAAGTAAAATACTAGCCATATTGAAAACAGGAATATTGTAATGATACTAAGTTTTCAATAAAATATGGTCCAAAATTTGAATTATGTATTTGCAAACTAATTTCTGCGGAAAAATATACTGAAGTTTTTAATCTCATCAAAATCATTTCCTGGACCTCTGAATAAGCAGGATGCTATTTAAATACTATGTTTTTGCTTTTATCACTTATTTTCTTCTTTCATTTTATCCTTTCCTTTTATGTATGTTTCCTTTTTTCTTTCTTACTTTTGTATTAATGAATAAATATGTCAAATTTATACATTATCAACACGTATGTTATAAAACACAGTAAAATCTACCTCTCTATGTACTTCTCATACATGTAGATGGCTTCATATGACAGTGAGTAATTACACGGTTGGTGAAGGTCATGTGTAGGGCTTCCCAAACCTAATTTCAGGGGATGCTGCTATTTCTTACAGCTTTGTAGAAGGCTCTTGAGTGGTTTTCTACTTTTTGGAAATGATTGTTGGGTCTGACTAGTATTAGTGTTCAAAAGATGTAAAATAAACCCCCAAATTATTTGCTTTTGTGTTTATGTATATTTTATTTGTTTGCTTAGGCTTAGGCTTTTCTTTTCTTTTTCAGGCCCTCCTCTGTATCAAATCCTCACTTCTTACCCTATCAGCCTTATGGGTCCGTGCATGAACCTCTGTTGTTTTGTCTATTTGTATTCATTCATTCATTCATCCATCCATTCATTCATTCCTTTCAGTCTTCTCTCATTTCCTTCTTCTCTTCTTGGGCAACTAATATAATCAATCGATGCCTATTATTTACATGTAAAATTCGTTTATTTTAGGTGTGTATCATACAAATCCACATAAAAATCCTGTTCCCCACCTGCCACGATTGTGACTTCTGGTGCGATCCGTTTCCATCATTGGTATCTCAACACCCCAGCGCCCTCTCTCCTGATTGCTCCACACGTACACCCCCAGGCAGAGAACGCAGGGAAACCTGTGCTTGCTTTAACTGGTTTCTGGCACACTGCCCTCCAGAAGAGCTGTGTCTACCTGGCTCTCGTTAGTGTTTTCACGCCTTTGTAAACTGAGAGCATTTTCGTTGCTGTTTTGTGCACTGCTCCTGAGGAAGTCATGGCACTCCACTCCCCAAGCGGGAGTGAGCGGAGGCAGTCACCTTGCAAGGGCGGCCTACTTCCGGGAGGTCAGTTCCGGTCCCAGCCCAGGCAGCACATGGGTTTTCTTGACTTCAGAATTTTTCCACTGTGACGACAGTTCACTGACGGTCATTATTGCTTTCAATTGTACTTTCTGGTCAACCAAACCTGGGAATTTCTTTTTTTGTTTTGTTTTGTTGAGACAGGGACTCCCTTAGTAGTCCAGGCTGGCCCTAATCTCAGCCTCAAACTCACATCACAGCAATCCTCCTGCCTCTGCCTCCTGAGTGCTGGGATTACAGGCGTGAGCCACCACGCCAGGCACTGTGGTATGTGGTACTGGTTGCTGCTGAGGTGAGTCTCCACACCCAGTATTGTTATGTGGTTACCGGGGAATTGAACCCGGGTCCTTGCGCTTGCAAGACAGTCGCAGGAACCACTGAGCTAAATACCCGGCCCTGAGATTTTCTTAATGTACTTAAAAGAGCTCTGGATTTTCTCCTCTGTGGATTGCATTTTTTTATAAATTGAATAACTATTTTTAGTCTTCCCACTAAAATGTAGTATCTTTTTATTAATTTGTATGACAGCAACCAATATAAAACATAAAGTGGATTGTTTAATGTGTGCTACATCCCAAATGCTAGCAAAATACTTGTAAAAAGAATAAATGAATAGCCATCATAAATTGTGATGTTATTTATCAAAATAACAGTAGACTGAATGTGCAGTAAACTGAATAATTTTAATTAATATATTGTGTTGATGTAATGGCAAGCGTTAAACATAGATCAAGGAATAATAGAACAAAAATGTTTCATTATGAAGATAAAATGACTTTTTCCAGCTTGAAGAGCATTCAGCATCAGCTCTAGAAGCTAAGGAAACATGTACATGAGAGTATCTATGTTGCTTCTTTCCTTAAACCTCCATAATTACCTCGTAGCCTGATACTTGACCTGGGTTTTTGTTGTTGTTGTTGTTCTTATTGCTGTAGTTTCATTTTAGGGCGTTTTATACTTTGTTTGTTTGTGATGTTTCTAACCTTCTAACTTTGAGTTTTTAAAAAATAAATCCTCGAATCAGTGTTGTACAGGTAGCAAAAGTCTAGATCACACCTTAGTTTCCAACTAGAGAAGCTACTCCAATAGGTGCTCTCCAGGCGAATGACTCAAGGGTCCTCTGGGTACTATCAAACTCAAAAAGTTGTTTAATATACATCTGGATATAATTTAAATATTTGGAAAATGTAAGATCTTATTCAGAATAATAAAGAGTAAAAATCATCTTTCATGTCTATACTATCTTCTAGGTAATCAGTCTAAAAGACAGCAAGAATAAAATGCTATTTTAAGATGAAAAATATATTCACATTATTAAATTGTAAAATATTAGTTTTTAAAATTTCAGAATATAGATTTTCCACAAAATTTTCCATGGATTTTAAAAGTAATAAATATACTTCAAACATTTTGAATTTAGATAGTACTTAGAAAGAACTTAGATAGTACTGTTTCCTTTTTATTCGTTTTGCTCAAAATGGCCTTGGTTATTCAAGGTATTTCATAGTTCCACACAAAATTCAAGGTTTGTTTTTTCTAGTTGTGTGAAGCCTGTGCTTCTGATTTTGATGAGAAAGCCGAGTCTGTCGGTGGCCTGGACACTTTAGAGGTTCTTATAACACTGATTATTGAAATCTGTGAACACGAGACTTCTTTCCATTTTTGGATATCCTCTTCAAATTTGTCATAAATTGTTTTATAATTTTCAGCTACGTGTCTTTTAGCCCTTTGGGTAGATGTATTGGTAGTTATTTTTTGAAGCTAAATGGGTGTGTTTTCTTGATACCTAATTCAGTTGATTCACTTGTGGTGTCGATGCTGCTGCTGTTTGTTGTGCTGACTCTGTGTCCGGCAGTTTTGATGAACTGATCGGTCCTAAGTGTTCATTGTCTTTGAGGCTCTCTGTGTGGGAGGTCATGTAATCTGCAAAGAGTGAGACTCTTTGCCCATCTTTTTCCAGATATGACAAAATATGCAACTGTCCCCTTGGTGCCATGGCTTTTATATGTTGTGGGAAATTCCATATGTACGTAGCCTGTTTTTTATTTTTATCATGAAGGGGTATTAAATGTTCTCAAAGGTCTTTTCTTTCATTTTGCTGATGTAACAAATATATTGTTTCTAAAGGTATTCATGAGGTATTTAATTCTTACAACTTATAAAGTTGTTTTATGAAATAAGTACAGAATGAGCAGTATATTCCGTTCATGATTGGACATGTTTCTCACAAGCGGTGTAGGAAACTAATGAGTATGTAAGAGCCCGGTGTAAGTGGTGGGGTGACTTATCCTGTAGGATCTCACCATGCCTGAGCCACGATCACAGAACTCACACACCTGAGCAGTGGCCCCACCCCTCGGCTCAGTTCAGATCGTGTGTGTGAGTGGTTTGGCTGGCAGCTCTGCACAGTGCAGCTCGTGTGTGGCTCCTAGGCTCAGACATGTATCTAGACAAGCCTGGCTATCTGACAACTTTTCAACAAATTTTTAAGTAATTCTACGTAGTTTTGCTTTTATGACCAGGTACATTTCCCATTTCAGTAGATAATCATTCTTTTAAAAACTTGCCCTTTATTTTGAGGCATAAAAATTTGAACAGATTCACAGAAAAAGAATGAAAATCTGTGACTTCTTATTTGCAAAAAATGTGCTCCTGCACATATGTGACAATGCAATTTCTGAATTATAACAGCGTTAGTTTGTTTTAATTTTAAATTATCTGTGTATACAGGTACTTGGCCCTCTGACCTTAAAAAAGTGCTGTGTTTTCCTCTTCCACTGTGCTTTAGTTTTCTTCAGAGATATTGTCACTGTCTGTTATGTAATTGTTTTCATTTTATGTGTACAACAGCCTGAGATTGTTGAAATAAACCCTAAGGCCACCGGGAGATACCGTTTTCATGGAGTAAGTTACAGAAGAGCCGTCTTGCGTTTGTGTTCCTCTGACCTTGGGCTGGGCTTCTCCTGCATCTCACTGCAGTGCCGGTGCCTCCCCCCCACCCACTGGACTGCAGTTGCCGAAGTGCTCTCCAGGGTGTTAGACTTTCCCAGTGAACCCAGTGGTGGATAGTAGGAAATTTCACATGGGGACGATGTTCACTGAAAGCCTAATTGTTCAGTATTTATTAATTTTTTTAAATTATACCATTGTTATAGTGTATGGACATTTTTCTCAGAGAAAGTTATTTATATTCCAAAATATTTTGGGACTAAACTGGATGATAGCATCTATTTTTATCTGAATCACACAGCTATGCCTTAGGAATGTGTAAGTCAGGCCAAATGTACGTCTCTAAATTATTTTGAAGCTCACAAAATGCACCAAAGAGACTAGATGTAAAATATTTAAATATGATTGCCTTATTTTCGTATACAAGTATCTCTTTAGAGAAAGAGGAAGATGAAGTGCCCTGGCCAAGCCAGCGACATAATTTATGGGACTGGTTCAAAATAAAAAGCTTTGTTCAGACATTATTAAAAATGTCAGGATGGCAACAGCAGCTCATGCACGGAGCCTGACTGCACACAGGCCGGATGCTCCTGCTACAGCCTCCTCGGCTCCATGGGGGAACGCCTGGCACGCAGTGAGAGACAAACTCTAACTGCCTTCCATTTACTCTGCACACACTTAAGGCTTCCAGTTTCTAGAGGGAGCTTCGCTAGGAAGTCTCGATGACATTTTCCTGTCACTGCCAGTCCACGGCGAAGTGTGGAAGCTCGCACTCCCCTGAGAGCTTGTTCTCTCGGGAAAATTCTACTGTAGTGGTGAAGAGCACGTGTTCAACATCCCAAACTGGCCTAAGGAGTATGTACTCTGTGCTCTTTACTTTATAGAAGTGTGGACAGAATGTGTGTGTTTGATAGTATGTAATAGATTTCCATAAGCGCAGTTTGCATGCTGTATGAATATTCTTTGTGTATTCAGGTAAGTTGATGACACTAAACTGTGACGCTGCAGAGAACTTCAAATGGATGCTCTCTGAAATGGTGTGCTGAGATGGCTTTAAATGCAAAGAGACAGTCTACCATTTCCTACAAACCTAGAACCAGAGCATACACAATGCTTTGGCTTTACTCTCCAATTTGTCTTTGTAGGGATGCAGGTGCTGGAGTGGAATGGAATTCCCTTAACTTCTAAAACATATGAAGAAGTACAGAGCATCATTAGTCAGCAGAGTGGGGAAGCAGAAATATGTGTAAGACTGTGAGTTTTTCCCCATCTTTCTGTTTCCATTTTTTGGCTATTCATGGCTCTTTTAATTTAAAATTGTTAAGGTGGAACCTTTGCCAGGCAGCAAGTTTTTCATAATTAGAGAATGAAGTGAATACAAGGTTCATAGATTTCTTGTGTTCAGAATCAAAGCCCAAAGCATAGACAGAATTCAGCTAACTTAGTCTCCCAATATGTCAATAGCTCTCTCTTTTCATTCATTTATTGAAACATGCTTCATTTAAATGAAAGCTTGAACCCATTTAGATTTCATGGATGTGTAGAGCATTTCAAAATGAACTTACATTTAATCCATAAAGATTTCACCTTAAATGATCATTTTTATCAGCTCTGACTTTGAACAGCATTGCAAATAATCCTGGGATATAAGGGTGAGCATGCTTTGGAGTTGCTTTTGTCATAACCACGTCTCATTTACCTACTGAAAACAACCAGGGCAGTTGGAAGGAAGTGCTTTGTCTCAGGCTTCCTCAATTTCTTAATGTTTGGTCTTGATTTTTAGGGATCTCAATATGCTCTCAGATTCGGAAAATCTGCAGCACCTGGAACTGCATGAGCCGACCAAAGCTGGTAGGTGGACACACTTGATTCCAACCATGGATGAAGATCCCAATCTGCACAGGGTTCAGAGCAGATGCAGCTGTCTCTAGAGAGGCTGCGTGGACACAGAGAGGCAGGGGACAGATTTGTGTGTCTGTAGAACTGTGGTCAAAATGACAGCGCTGTCTCTATATGTTAGCATTCCAAGGAAACAGATTGGTATGTTAGACTTGATAGGAAATTCGTATTAAGTCCTTGCTATGTGGGTGCACACTTTGTGTTTTTTAGATATGAATTCACCCTGTGAAAGTGATGCATGGGGCCACTTCCTTTTGGACACACACATTTTTAGTTAATACTTGTTTCCTTTCAGAATAACGATATTTTTTTTTCTTTTTGTCAGCTGGGTGTGGGTGCTGGGGACTGAGCCCAGGGCCCTGGGCATGCCAGGCAGATGTTCCATCTCAGAGCGTCAGCCCCAACTGTAATTCAGTTTTGAAATTTTACTCCTGTACTTTTTGATTGCCTTCTCATCACAGATAAAAATGAATACGTGAGTTCATAAGTTGATGATGAAAAGACTTTAACCTTGCTTAAGTAACAGATACAATTTACACATTATTAGATCAATTGTAAGATTTTAAATTGGACACACCGGCCTGTAAGCTTTCCTGTTCTTACAGTGGACAAAGCCAAGTCCCCGGGGGTGGACCCCAAGCAGCTGGCCGCGGAGCTGCAGAAGGTGTCGCTGCAGCAGTCCCCGCTGGTGATGTCGTCCGTTGTGGAGAAGGGGTCGCATGGCCACTCGGGCCCCACGTCCGCGGGGTCCAGTTCTGTCCCCAGCCCGGGGCAGCCGGGCTCGCCATCTGTGAGCAAGAAGAAGCACAGCAGCAGCAAGGTGAGCCAACCCCCCGCCCCGAGGCCTGGCTCCGCGGCTCTGCACTGGGCCCGGGGCGGGAGCGGGAGGGACCCTTCTCCAGAGTCCGGTCCACGATCTCTCATCTCCAAATGGCCTCATGGGACAAACGCCACTTTTCTTCCTTTGACTGTAGAACTGATCAAGGTGTATCAGGGTGATGTATTACAACATCTGTAAAGATATTTCAGTAGTTAGTATTATGAGGCGTTTGAAAAATGTGTCTCATGGTCCCTGTTTTCTGGCCATTTCTCTTGGCGGTGGCATGAATCTAAGCTTTGTGTATTCAGCATTAACTTTGTGTCTTTTGAGGAGATGCATATTACAATATTAAATATTACATTTTAAATAGAAAGGAAAGAAAAAATATATGAGAACTTAGGGCAATAAAAGTCAAGGAAACCCAGGAACACATTATCAGCATTTGGAATTTCACCCCCAACTCCATACTGATAGATTTCTTCCTTCATACACACCTTCGTTTGAAGTAAATGTTCTGATCCCATCCTGATGAAGGTGTTGGAGAATTAAAAGGGAACACGAGATTCATTTTTAATCTTAGAAAAGCAAACAGCAGTGACATACTTTAAAAGCCATGTGATTGTGGGGCTGTCTGCGTTGCACAGAGCTCCTGCTCGCCCTGTTGACTGTTCTGGCCTCGTTTGACCCACCCGCGGGCCGCTGCTCAGCGCTTTTCCTTGGGAGTCATCAGAAGGAGCATCATGTCCTGTCTTCGCTGGCAGCCGTGCAGGGAGTCCTCACTCCTTCCCATTCTCCGCTGGCACTTTCCCAGGAATTCCACTTGGGGGCTGTGGTCTACACCCAGACACAAAGCCAGGACAAGCCCCACCCTCTGAACCATGAGGACCAGTGGTTCTTAAAGAAGGCGTGTCCAGTTCCTCATGTCCTTCTACACCCTCCTAAGCATGTGCTTCAGTGTCTTTCAGAGGAGCAGCAAAGTAACAAACATGTGTGCATTAAAACATCACTAGCTCTTGTGTGTCTCCTTACTACTGCAGGAATGCAAAACTGTCTGGATGTAACCTGTGAGATTTTGGACAGCGTTATTAGTAGGTGTAGCTTGTACTGCTATTTATTTCTATGCCTATGTGGGCCTATGTAGTTTCATAGTATTTTTGTTAAAATACAAAGGTACAGTGCTAGCCCATGAGCTAGAAAGTCCCTGTCTGACCCATCCTTCTTATAGTAAAATGCCTAGATGTAAATAACACTAGTTAATAATACTCTGTCCCTGAGTGTAGGTAACATACGAATCTAAACTATCACATAAATATTGAGATCATGCAGACTGGCAGTTTGAAAAGTATCTGACAGACACTCATCCTTCAGCTTTCATAGTTTAACATGATCCATGAAATATGTAATTATGGAGAGGACAATTACCAGTGATCCAGACATTGATTCTCCCCCAAATGTTGGTATAATTTACCAATATCCTCTGCTGTCTTTGGGAGCAGTGGCCTTATTTTTCATTTCTCATATAGTTATTTCTTGACAGTCCTGCACTAAGGTACAAAGATCCCTTTTGTTAAGTATCTTCAAACTCTCCTGATCCACAGTATTCTGTGTGAGCTGTCGTGTCTCATGTGCTGTAGAGCACTAAATGCGCCTCGCTGTCCGGCTGAGTCTCGGGTCCTCACCTCCCTCCTCCAGTCCCCCCTCTCCTCCCGGTCTCTCCTGGACTGCTCTGCCCCACTCTGAGAGGCCAACGTCATCACCTGCCACACACGGAGGAGGACTTCACCATGTGTCACCATGTGCCTGGCTAAACGCCACACACCCCACACAGATTTGTACAGTTATGTGCCAAGTAACAGTTTCAAAAATAAATAAAAATGTAATTTGAAAAAGTAAGCAGGCATCTGAGATGAGGAAACTTCAGATTTGGACCAAGATATAAATAGTTCCAGGAACTGCTGTGGATTTTCTTTCTGCCTCTAGATTCAATTTTCCTTTTGAATTTAAACAATAAAGTAATTATTAAATACATATCATCTTTCAATAACTAACAGTTTACCTTTCAAAGTCAGTACAGAGTTTTAGTCTTAATAAATGATACATTTTAATAAATGAGCTAGGCTGATAAAGGGTACCTGGCTCAGAGACCTTTCCCTCTTCACCTGCAATCTTAGCAATGATTATATTAACTTTATTGTTGATTTATTTAATGAAACATGACTAAGACAAAAATTCTCTTTAGACTGCTCTCATTTCTGAAATAAAATAAATGGAAAGCATAATTAACAAGTATTTCAAAATAATGTCATGGGTATTTCCATTTTCTTCTTCATTACTAAAAAGCCAATATTGCACACATAGAAGTTGATATGGTTTTATGCGTAGGGTGGCAGGTGGCCATCCTAAAACCCTAAGGTCTTTCTTCCATAAGGAGCAGATCTGCAAGTGTTGGAGTGGAGACCACCCACTGTGGGGTCCACTCTGCAGGGGCAGGGAGGAGTGGACCCCAACTCAGGATGAGAAAGAGCTTTCTCTACCTCTGTGGTCCTGGCAGCTATCAGATAAAACCTTGTTCATGCCTCAGTAGATCCTTAAAACCTCAGAGTACTTTAAAAGAGGATTTTAAACCAAAAATGTTCATTCTCATAAGTAATGGAAAATAATCCTAGTGTAAAATTAGAGTTTCCACCTGGCTTGCTAGACAGAAAAACAGACTTATCTATAAAGTTGAACATGTATTGAAAATTATATGTAGATGCCATCATTCTGAAGCAGGCAAATGGATAATGTATATTTTTAAGGCACCACTGGGACTGAATCAAAGTTAATTTTAGAGAGAAGTTGAAATTCTGTGTACTTGACCTGTTGGTGTGACATATGCTCTCTGACATTGCAGCCCACCGATGCGACGAAGGTTGTCTCTCATCCGATTACTGGGGAAATTCAGGTACAACAGGTTTTGACAGTTACCATTCTGCCAGCTTTTCAGCTCTGTTTGTTCTGGTCTTTGAACTTTAAACAAACTGCTAGCACCTCTCTTCTTAAGGAAACATCAGAACTCCTATTCTTATTATCTTTGTTCTGCTGCTTTTGTGCCCACCCACATTTGGACTTGCCACACTCTTTCTGTTGCTGTTTGTTATCTGTTCTGATTTTTATCTTCTTGGAGCTGTAAGATGAATCTGACCGTCTCAACTTCCTCTAACAGTAGTCTTCTTAACCCACTTGGGATACTTTCTTAAAGCAGTTATTTCTGTTCTTTTAAAAAATTTTTGTATAATACAACTAGATAGTAAAGAAAATATAAAAAGTTTTATGAAAACATTTTTCATAAAAATATTTAGAGAATAATAATAGTAAATACACTGTGTATCATGATCTTAAAATATTTTATTTTCATTTGCTAATCTATCTCTCAACTCATTTTCTAATAATACTATACATTTTTTGCATAAAATATTTTAATTATTAATAAAGGATCTCACACTTGGTATAATTTTGAACAATTTCATCCTATTTCACCTTATTTATTATTTATTATATATTTTAGTCTTTATTTACACTTTCAATTTCTCACACCAGAGACAATGCTATATTACACATATGTGTTCCATTTATTTCACTTAAGAATATGATTTTAAGCTACAGCCATTTACCTAGAAATGTCTCAAGGTAAATGGTATCCCATTATACATTCTTTAAAAACCCACATCTTTTTAATTTATATTTCACTTGATGAGTGCATTTGGGTTGTATCCAAGATTTAGCTATTTCAAACAATGCCATTATAGACATGAGTGCACATATGTATGATGTTTTTCTTTTGGGAAGATTCCAGAAGGAAAATGGCTGGGTCAAATGGAACCTGTAGTCCTCGGTTTCTGGGGAATCTCCACAGCGATTTTCACAGTGGTTGCACCAGTCTATGCTCCCACCAACAGTGGAGAAGGGCTCCTTTTTCTCCAAAGTCCAGTCAGCGTTTGTTGTTGCTTGACTTTTTGAGACCAGCCATTCATTTTGGAGTGAGATCTAATTGTAGCATTATTTTAATTTTCATCTCTCAAATGACCAGTTAAGTTGAGCATTTTTTCATGTATTTATTTTCCACTTCTACTTCTTCACCTGAGAAGTGCAGATTCATCTCAGCTGCCAGTGTCTGGACTGGAGCTCTACATCTGGGAGTTCTGAATTTTGCTGAGCTGGACAGAGGCTGGGCGGCCCCTCCTCTGAGCTGGCCTCCAGCACCTCCAGTGCTGGCAGTGCGAGGCCAGGGTCGGCCCAGGCTGCCCAGCTCTCCGGTGTGCTCCATAGGTTCTCATTTCCACAGGGAGCAGATGTTGAACTTAACTATTACAAGTGAGTTCCCGGGCAGCAGAGAAGGGGGACAAAGGGAAGGTTCTCCTGAAAAAGAGTGAAATCCGCACAGGGCTCTGTCCTCTCACTGAAGCGCAGAGTCCAGCCTCCCCGCCTCTCCTCTCTCAGGGATCTTCTTCTTCCTGCTACCTCCAAATGGGCAGAGTCAGGCAATTAGAGATTCATTTGCCATCAGGAAACATAACCCGATCCAAATTACTCCGGGACTCTGCTCATTTTCAATGAAGGTTTGATTCATTTCAATTATCCTGTTTCCATCCAGCAGTGGGTATCTATCATAAAACCTTAATATTTTTATTTTTGGATTTCCCCTTTGAAAGATAGATTTTCCTGTTTCTACTGGATAAAGAAAAATAACAGCTGAGAGAAGCTGTTTTATTACTCTAAATGATGCAAAAAGAATCTTTCAATTATGACAGAGAAAAATTAGTTGACTCAATATTTTGGGATTAGGCCACTTTGCAAATACCCATGGGAGTGGGAAGTCTCTGCTGCTCAGGGACAGTGGGCCCCATGTTGCAGAAGCCTGCAACCATGATGCTTCTAAAGCTGCTAAAACTAAGGAGCAGGATTGTGGTGCCCCCGGCTCCCATGCTGCAAGAAAAGAGGCCCAGAGGGCCGGGGAGTTAGCTCAGTGGTTCTGGCGCCTGTCTTGCAAGCGCAAGGACCCGGGTTCGATTCCCCGGTGACCACATAACAATACTGGGCGTGGAGACTCACGCCCAGCAGCAACCAGCACCACATACCACAGTGCCAGGCGTGGTGGCTCACACCTGTAATCCCAGCACTCGGGAGGCAGAGGCAGGAGGATTGCTGTGATGTGAGTTGGAGGCTGAGCTCAGTGCCAGCCTGAACCACAAAGTGAGACCCTGTCTCAAAAAAAACCTAAAAAAAAAAAAAAAGAAAGAAAGAAAGAAAGAAAAGAGGCCCAGAAAGAGGGGGGCTGGGCTGAGCACCACAGCACGGAGAAGTGGAAGCACACAGCTCCACACTCTTCACTGTTTTTCCATTCTGTGTGGGCAGCTGTGTCTGTTCATAACTTTCCACCCATGGCTAATAATTTGATGAAATGCACCTGACATAATACATTCTCCATTTATCCCATTGATTGGCACAGTCCTGATAATTGTAATAACAGGTACTGTTTTTCAAAGAGTAGAAATTTATGCAAAAGTGTAACCAGAATTCACTGTGTGGTTTTCCTTCAGAATGAACTTTAGAGAGGGCAGAACTTTTCACTATGGGAACGACATGTTTACTAGAAATTCAAATGTGCCCCAGAGCTACCAATTAAATTAGATGTTCAGTGGCTTGTTCAACTTCAAATAAAGTGGAAATGAAGGTTGATGCTCCTTAGAAGGTGGTGACTACAAGGCCAGTAAAATGTCAGACAGTAATGTGGTACATGTGTTTTGAAAAAATGATGGACTCTTTTGCTGTCCCTTCAAGCTTCAAATCAATTATGACCTTGGAAACCTCATCATACACATTCTCCAAGCAAGAAACCTCGTGCCTCGTGACAACAATGGCTACTCGGACCCGTTTGTGAAAGTCTACCTTCTTCCTGGGCGCGGGTAAGGAGAGAGGCTGTGTGTTTCCAGAGTGAGTGTGTCCCCAGTCCGTGCGCTCAATGCCTGCCTCCGTTGCACTTACTACCATTCCCTTAGCTTTTACCACATGTCATATTTATTGCTTTATTAGTAGATAAAATGGATTAACGTTTACAGTTAAGCCGTGGAGGGTCCTGGAAGAGCAGTAGTGCAAGAAAAACAGCCTTGATGGGAGGGTCAGCATGTGGATGTAGAAGAAACTCTGACAAGCCAGTGGACCATGAGAGAGATAATCGCCTGTGGCAGATTTGGAGAATTTGTTTACATTCCCAAAATTATTTGAAAAATCAATTTTATTTGCTTTTTTGTGTAGGACAGGTATGCTATCTGATATATTCAGTCTTCATTAAACTGCTTGTAATGTACCTGTATTTATATGCCTATTTCCAAATCAAGGCTTAAAGCAGGGTAATAGGTAAAAATAATATTTGAAGTATCAGTCTTCATGCATAAAAGAAGAAGGTCTCTTTGGGCCTCTTGTGTGATATGGAAAAGGTTGACATAAAGTGAGTGCTCTCAGTGGGTGTGTAACTCAGAGACAGTGTGTGCTCAGCCTGCAGGAGGCCCTGGCTCTGTGCCTGTCTCCAAAAATCCAGTCAGAGAAGAGGGTCCTGTGGGTTGCACAGCCTCCAAGTAATTGAGACGTGCTGCTGTGTCTGGGGTGGGACTGGGGACTGGACAGTGGCTTTGGAAGTGATGTGGGTGCCAAGAATCAGTGTTCCTCCTCCCACTGATCCTGGCTGGACAGATTAGCATCCATGATCAACAAATGAAGGGCCACCTAAAGAAACTGGGGCTCGGGGCCGGGGAGTTAGCTCAGTGGTTCCGGCGCCTGTCTTGCAAGCGCAAGGGCCCGGGTTCAATTCCCCGGTGACCACATAACAATACTGGGTGTGGAGACTCACACCCAGCAGCAACCAGTACCACATACCACAGTGCCGGGCGTGGTGGCTCACGCCTGTAATCCCAGCACTCGGGAGGCAGAGGCAGGAGGATTGCTGTGATGTGAGTTTGAGGCTGAGCTCGGGGCCAGCTTAAACCACAAAAGCGAGACCCTGTCTCAAAAAACCTAAAAAAAAAAAGAAACTGGGGCTCGTAACTTGAAAATATTAGTTCTATCTCTCATTTACTTTTACACTAATTTGGGAATGGCATTTGAATATTACTTTTCCTTGGGAAAACTCAACTGTGGCAAAGTTGCAGAGAGAAAGTGAGAAGACGGGCGGTGCCCACCCACCCACGCACGCACGCACGCACGCACGCACGCACACACTGATTATCGCTGACGGCTGGTTAGTGTCAGCCCTGCCCTTGCACGCTCCTCTCCTGCACCACTGTGGGGGAGAGTAGATCCCAGCTAGTGTATCTTCCGTGCAGTTATTTGAGAATGTAATATTTCTAAAAGAATGATTCATTTTAAAAGTTACAATGTCCTATAAACCATAATTCTAAAATTTACAAATAATATCTAAATTTTCCACCACTTTCATAATATTTCCACAAAGGTTTGAAGATGTAATTAATAATTCTACAACATACTAGCTATCAATAGCAGACCATGTATATTTGAAAGTGCCCATGGAATATTCATGAAAGCTGTGTTCCAGGCCATAAGACAGGTTTTAAAAACTCAACAGGTTTAAAACATCGAATGCACAACATTGTTCTGTGGTGTAGTTGGTTGGTTTGAACAGGGTTCAGACAGAGGTCTTGCCCCACACTGAACCAAGCCTCATGCTGGTTATATCTCCATGTGCATCGCCATGCACTTCTTTGAGATTCGTCTTCCTAATTTCAATTCCAAGACAGCTGAGATAGAAGAAACATGATTTGTCAGGATAAACAAATTGGACAATACTCAAAATCATTTGAAAGCTACTAGGTGCCGTATCAAATTCAGGCTTTAATTTCATTCTCCCTAAAAACTCCATTTAGAAACTCATTGTTTGTATGGTATCTCTACTTTTAATTTATTAGCCCCTTTAAAAACTCTCATTAATTTTAGATAGTTTATCCACCAACCACGTAACTCGAGGAAAGAGATCCTTCTTTTAAGCTGACTCACACACTGTTAGGAAGTCAGTGCCCAGGACTGGCCTCTAATTAGCACTTCTTAACACACGAATGAATGAAATGAAGCAGCCGCTTACTCCTGTCTTCTCTCATGAGGTACTGGTACCACCTGAGAGTGAGTGTGCTCTGACTGGAATGTCGCAAAGCTGCACAGCCAGAGAGGACAGGAAGGGCGGTGAATGTGCAGGCTGCGCTCCTGGGCCGCGTGGGATGGGGAGAAAGCACAGAAGTGGAGAGAGAAATGCCCAGGCGCTATCCTCACTCAGATAACGCCTGGTGTGAGGCTTTCACTTGACGCAGCTGATGAGCTCTCAGGATTTCATCTGAAGCCTTTTCATGAAATTGTCCCCATTGTTAAAGTGGCCAAGGCACTGGGGTTGGTTGTACTTTTGAGATGTTATTTTCACACTGTTCTAAGCTTGTCTTCTACTTCATGTCATGTACATGTTATGGAATAGCTCCGTTAACTACTGTGCTTGTATTTCCTTCCTTATTTCCATTCTAACATTTTTCTTTCTGTCTTTCCTACTCTCTTGTATTCTCTCTTGCCCTTGGAATCAATGCAGTCAAGTCATGGTTGTCCAGAATGCAAGGTAGAGTGGATTCTTTTTGGCATCAAGCCTCACCATTATGCCTGAAGTTATACATTTGTGTATTTATGTATATTGATCTTCAACCCAACCCGACCCATGACTTTATTTTTCTGCATTTTCCTGTCTATGGAATTAGATGTACAGAAATCCTTCTGACCACATTTCAAAATGGCTTCAGCATTGTTGTTAAATATAACAACAGAATAGATGAATAAGGACATGTCACCCTGAATTAGACATTACTAATTCTAATTACTAAACTTTAATTTATAATTTGTCCTTATGTTGCTTCTTACATGAAATTCAAGGTTTGAATTCTCCTCACCTATTACAAATAAACATGTCTAGAGTCACTTTTGAAAGGGAATTAACTGATCTCTGTACTTGGCAGTAGATATGAATCTCATCTTCAGTGCAGGGAATGTCTGGTCTTTTGCCCCTGGAACGCATCCGTATTTGCACTTCTGCACCACAGCCTTAGTGGCAGGCAACATGGAATCCCACGTGCGTTTGTCACAGAGTCCTGGCCAGGATGCAGGAGAATCCCCCTTTGTCCAACACTAGGAAACTGTTTTTTGCCACTTAAGTCAAAACGTGTTGCATCATTATATTATCAATTAAGGCCATTCCTCACTGCCCAGGCAGAGGTGTTATTTTGCACAATCCATGGTGCACTGTAAATTAAATGTGTTATGTAGTGGGAAAGGCTAACCATGTACCATCCAGCAATAAGGCGATGCAAATTTTAATTCTACCCGGATTATAGATGGACCAGAATTTACTTCTGTCTATGATATTGAAACATGATGTCTTTATTAATCCTGACATACCGTTGCCAAAAAGGGACTGCTGTAGATTGCTAATGGCATGAATATTTATGGAAATGACAGGAGGGGTGGCCACAGCCCTGCCAGTCTTGTAGTTCCTCGGAGCTGTGGGGTCATGGCAGTGAGCTCCAGCATGCCATGGCCTCTTGCGTTCTTCACAGGATGGGATCCAGGTGTCTCGTGCTCGTCCAAAGAGACAGTGTCATTTTTAGAGCGAACATTAGCAGTTAGATTATTTGGAATTTCCCTGTCTTTTACCTAGAGAAATGAAGGGAATGTCATCAGAATGCTGATGACCTGTGTCCAGAGGCTTTGAAAGGAGTATGCTCTGTAGATGTAAATCCCGATCACACAAGTCCAGGATGTTTGGTACTGCCGTCTGGAAGAGCTGAATGTCATTCTCTATCTGGTGGTTATTTTCCCACCTTTGGGAATTATTAACATGGGACAGAACAGTAGTGACAAGGACATGATAGTGCAAGTTAGAAAGCACAGGTTTTAATCCAGCCTTACCATTTTGAGGGCTTGAGATTTACTAAAACTAGTTTTTTTTTTTTTTTTTCTTGAAAACCAGAACTAGTAAGAGCCATCTTCACAGCCTTTTTTTTTCCTCCGAAAATGAATAGGTCTATAAACCAAAAGTGACAAGCACAATGTCTTGTATCTAACAAGCTTTCAGTAAATCCCATTTGCAGTTGTTACTAGTGATATATGTAATTTTAACGTAGCCAATGGTCAGTTATCTCTAAAAATTAGAGAATCATATGCTTGAGCTACTCATTTATATCAAATTAGTTACAACAGAGAAAAGATAATGAAGTGAACTTTAATCACAAAAGGTAATACATTAGTTAAAATAATGAAAGTGCTATTCAGTAATAAATCACACGGTCCAGTCTTTTCATCTCATCTCACTTCCTCTTCCTGCCCTAAATCAGTGTACTCATGAGGACATAGAGGGCAAATGTCTGCTGTATGAGAAGTGAGACCGACCAGGCAGGGGTGCCCCCCATCCCACACTGGACACCAGGCACAGGATAATTAAGTAATGGAACTGTGCATAGTTGAGGTGTCTCTTTCTAGGTCTCTCAGCTCACACTCCTGGGCAAAAATAATTTTTTTTTCCTTTAATGAGAGTTTGCTTTTTTGAACTTAGTTTTAGCTAGCATATCCTTGGAAACCCAATTACTGGCTGCATTTGCTCTCCAAACCTTGTTGGCATGTGAAATTATTTCCTCTGGGAAAAGTATCATACGTATTTGAAAGAGGACAGACCAAACTTAATTTCAGTAGATTTTAAAGAAAAACAAAGAAGCACAAGAATGCTTTAAAGATCCATTCAACACACATTTATTTACCACAACCTGTGTGCAGATACTATGAGGTGGGAGGGTTAGAGTTGACAGGGCAGCCATGATCTCTTCTCTCAGGGAACAGACAGTGAAGAAGTGACAGACAGGAAGTGACAGACAGGAAGTGACAGACAGGAAGTGACAGACAGGAAGTGCACTGCTTTGGAGAAAACCTGGGCCGGCAAATCGGGATGTGTTCCCTTCCTCCTTTTGGTATGCACATGTAAACACAGTCCAGTACAGCAAAGCCAAACAAAATTTCGAAATGAATAGTTTCAACATGTTAGATATTTCTATGAAAGTAAATATAAAGGGCTCATTATAGTCTATTTTTTCTCATTTCTTTAAAAACACTCCTTCTGGTAAACAAAATGAAACACTTCCAGCAAAATTTTAAATCATCACGTGTGTTCAATTTAAAAAATGGATTCATGACATAGCTTGACAAGATGGCTACACAGTGACTAGCATCAAAGCATCTTGAGAAGTCTGTGTGTTCTTTGTTTGACTGTGATGTCCTCAGGGAAGGTGGATAATCACACTAACTTTTTTTCTTCCAATTCAGTGCTGAGTACAAGAGAAGGACTAAATATGTTCAGAAAAGTCTTAATCCTGAATGGAATCAAACAGTCATTTATAAAAGTATTTCCATGGAGCAGGTATGTAACACTCGCCGTATAGGTGACAGTCGGCTGATGTGAGTGTCACAATGGCAAGATGATTCAGAGGCTGGGACCCGTTTCCATTTTTGCCAGACAAAAAGGGTTTGGTGAAATATTCACAAGAAACATAACCCCAGAAAGGCAGTGTGAAATGTTCAAATACAGGACAGAAATGACAAAGCGAGCAAAAAAGTCAACAAATATATGAAACAAGACCAGGGGAAATTTTCCACTGTGTATTCCAAAATCTAAAAATTTCAGCTGAGTGTGGTAGCACATACTTGTAGCCCCAGCACTTGGGAAGCAGAGGCAGAAGGATCACCACAGGTTCATTTCTAAATTTGTGGCCCACCTGTGCTGCTACAGCATGAGTTCAGGCCAACCTGAACTGCATAGTGAGACCCTGTCTCTAAAACAAAAAGAATAATTTCCGTAGCCTATGTCATATTTTATCATAGAGGAAAATATTTTCAGATGGTTATTACCTTCATAAATAATACAGAGGAAAAGAAAATTAAAAATGTTCAGAACTGTATCATTCCACCAGTCTTTAGGAGCCTATCTCTTCTCTAAACCGCGGCCTCCGTGGAGAAGGCAGAAGTCGGAGCCTCGGGGATGATGCTGCCTTTAAGTGATTCCAGATGCATCAAATCCACATTTGATAACTCCTCCTGAATGGCAGAATGTAACTGACAATTTACACAGTTAAAGTCAGAGATATGCAAACCTGACAGGAAGAGGCCCTCCGCGAGGAACCCCCACCCATAGGAAGGGGTCTTTTGAAATGAGGCTTTTGTTGTGTATTCTACAGGTTAACTTGATTATATAGCTGATGCTGGGTGTAAATTATAATGAGTCTTTAATTAAAAATAAAGTAAGTTCACTTGCAGTAATAAGATCGTATACTATTGTTTCTTTTGCTTTCACAAAGGAAGGCTGTAATATAAATACTCTAAAGAATCGTAGATATTGTATGATCCATGAGTTTCTCATCCTTGATTATTTACAGATTCTGCACTCTATTTTTAAAGCTAAGTGGGTGGGGAGGGGTTGAGACAGGAGTAAGTGTCACCATCCCCTCCCTGCCACCGCGGGCCTCCTGACTGAACACTAGCACAGACTGAGAGGTAAACCCTGAAGTTCTTCCACAATACGTTATCCATCTACATAGTTTTAGGTAAAATTTCAAGTATTATTTTTACACAAATGGGAAAGATTCAATGAGAAAACAGATGAGCCGAGTATATTATTGTAGCAAAAGTTATGGTGGAAAAATGAAGGTGATCCAGTTTTATTTGAATTGCAGCTCAAGAAGAAAACTCTAGAGGTGACCGTCTGGGATTATGACAGGTTTTCTTCCAACGACTTCCTTGGGGAGGTGAGCCTCTGATTTCCTTCTCCATGCTGGTGTTAAGTTTATGAAACAGATGTAATTTATCTCTTGAGTTACTCTTGGAACAGATGGACAGCAGCTTGAGAAATGGCTTCCTCTGTACTGCTTGGTACACTTTACACTTAATTTGCAAGATTAAATTTAATTGCCTCAATAGGAAGACATATAAGCCTGCTGTGAGTCTAAAAGAGATTGGAGGTAATACATTCACATTATAAAATGAACTGGACTTTTAAAAATGCAATTTCAGCTTCCTCGCTGAACTTTTGAAGGCCTAATATAACATTTTATATTGTTACTTATGATTAAGTATCCTGCTCTCAGCAGCTATAAAACCCACCATTATTTATGTTCCATCAGGAAAAGTGCTGTTGATTAAACCATGACAGAAGGCTTTCTCTTCCTCAGCATTAGTCATTTCTCTATTTCAAATGTTAAAGTGTGTTTTTTAAATAGAAGAAATAGGTTACCAATTGCAAGTTATCCATTATTTCTCTTCTTTTCCTCTTGTCCCAAATATATGACTAAAATAATACATTTTAAAAAGTTGTCAGCCAACTTTAGAAGTTCAAGCAACCAAAATATTCTTTTTATGAGAAGACTGACTTGTGACCCCTCCAACACACATAATTTCCAAACACTGTATTTAATAGTCAAAGGCCAGACAGTTCCATTTAATCTCAGTTTATTACACATGCAATATGCACAAGGCATTGTTCACAACATCATGGAGGAAGAACAGTAAGGAAGGCACTCCTGTGAAGGCGGCATCGAGTCCTCCGGGGCACCCTTTAGGTCGTGGGGCAGCAAGGTAAGGCCCGGCCCTGATCCCGCTGTGTCGCTTGCAGGTCCTCATAGACTTGTCCAGCACGTCGCACTTGGACAACACCCCGCGGTGGTACCCGCTCAGGGAGCAGGCCGAGAGCCTCGAGCACGGCAGGCCGCTCTCCGGGCAGGGCAGCCCAGCACCTGCGAAGCCCTCCGTCATCAAGAGCAGGAGTCATGGCATCTTCCCCGACCCCGCCAAGGGTAGGAGACACTTCTGCTGAGCGCTTTCGCTCTGTCTGTTCGCTCGTACATGCCTGACGAGTCTCCGTGTTTCGTGTCGGTTGAGGGCTCAGAGTGACCCCTGCGCATGCAGAGCCACACGCAGGGGGTGAGCGC
>PVIR01002401.1:0-35501 GCA_004026965.1 Petromus typicus
ACAATATATAACATACAATGCTAGGACTCATTTACATCTTCATTTTCTCATACCAGAGAGAAGATGCGATATGTATCTATCTGTGACCTATTTATTTCACTTATGAGGATATCCTCAAGGTATGTCCATTTAAGTAGAAATGATTCAAACTTATCATTTTTTATGGCAGAGTAGTACTCCATTCTGTAGAAGAACCACAACTTTTTTATCCAGTCTCCAGCTGATGGACATTTGGGTTTTTTCCAAGATTCAGCAATCACAAATTGAGCTGCAATAAACACAGGTGCACATATGTCACTGTGATATTAATCTTTTAATTCTTTTGTGTATATATCTAGCAGGGTAATGGCCAGCTCAAATGGGACCTCCAATCCTAGCTTTTTGAGGAATCTCCAAACTGATCTCCACAGGGGTTGTATAAGTCTACATTCCAACCAACAGTAGAAAAGGGTTCCTTCTTCTCCACAGCCTCACCAACATTTGTTGCTGACTGATTCTGAGATAGCAGCCATTCTTTGTGGAATGTGATGAAATCTTATTGTTGTCTTCATTTGTATCTCTCGGATGACTAGTGATATTGAACATTTCTTCACATATTTTTAGCTGTTTTTATTTCTTCCTCTGAAAAGTGTCTGTTCATTTCAGATGCCCATTTTTGAAATGGGACTTTAAATTTGGGTGGATTTTTTTAAGCCCTTTATATATTCTAGATAGTAGCCCTTTGTCTGAGAAATGGCTGGTAAAGATTCTTTCAAATATTGTTTGTTGCCTTTTTGCTTTGCTTGTGGTTTCTTTTGCTGTGCAGAAACCTCTCAATAGGGTGAGATCCACTAGGTTAATGCTCAAAAATCATTAGCCTTAATATACACAAACAACAGATTCACTAAGCAAGAAATTGGGGAATCAATCCCCTTCTCAGTAGCATCCAAAAAAATGAAATGTCTAGGAATAAATCTAACAAAGGAGGTTAAAGACCTCTGCTCTGAAAATTACAGCACTCTGAAAAAGGAGAAAGAAGAAGACAGCAGAAAATGGAAAGACATCCCTTGTTCCTGGGTTGGAATAATCAGTATCGTCAACATGGCTATACTCCCACAACTATTACACAAATTCAACTCAATCCCAATTGAACTCCAATGGCATATTTCACAGATCTAGAGAAAATAATCCAGGAATTCATCTGGAATCACAAAAGACCTAGAATAGCATAAGCAGTTCTAAGCAATAAGGACATGAGGGAGGGAGTATTACGATCCCCAACTTGAAACTATACTACAAAGCCACTGTGATAAAAACTGCATGGTACTGGCAAAACAACAGACCTGAGGACCAATGGAGTAGATTAGAATACAGAAACAACTCCAGACACTCTAAGCTATCTCATTTTTGACAAAGGAGCCAGTAACCTAAGTGGAGGAAGGGTAGCCTCTTTAACAAATGGTGCTGGAAAAACTGGACTTTAACCTGCCAAAGTCTAAAGCTAGACCTAGCTCCTTCACCATGTAATAAAATAAAATCAAAGTGGATTAGGGACCTAAATATTAAAACAGACACACTAAACCTGCTACAAAACAGGTTAGGTAAGACTCTTGAAGATATTGGTTTAGCGAAAGAATTCATGAACAAATCCTTCATAGCATAAGAACTGGTAGAAGAAAAGACTTGGACAATTTTGAGAAGTGTAGCTAATAACTTGTAGGAATAAGAAGGTGAACTGTAATCTTGGACCTTATCTATGATGCTTTGGCTCAGTAAATGCTTCCAGTGCATATAGACATTATTTCTTTCTATGATAAATGATTGAGATAAAAATATTAGAACTTTTAATCCATAAAGGACAGTGAATCCAAATTATTTTGTAACTGTTCCACTGGAAGTAGGATGTCTTCTCTCTATATAAGAAGATGATAAGAAGTAAGAGTCTAACCACATAGCTTACTAGAAAAATATCTTGATTAGAATAAAATTTGATCAGCCATTGAAATAATATGGTGTAATTCACTCATAAAGTCTTTATTGAGGAATTAAGGTGTATTAGTATTAGGAATTCTACAGTGTATCATTTCTGTCAAAATCACACATGAGGTCCAAGAAGCTTAATGTCATGAGAGACAAGATAGACACTTACTTCTTTCTCACTTAGAAATCACAGCTTCTTCTATTTCACTACTCATTCATTCTCAGTATGTGCATTGTGGCACTTTATATGATGATAGTGTTCTGGCAGCAAGAACAAGGAAGAAACAAAAGAAGATCATCCCTCCTCCTTTGCCCTTATTTTTACTATCATCTTTCATTAAGGCACAAAGAGCAGTTTTACTTACATCCTCCTGGTTAGAACTCATCATATGACAAAAACAAGGATTAGGGAATTTGTCTATTCTGAGTTTTCATATTTCTAGTTAGACACAGCATAAAAATCATTGAGGAAGTCTATTATTCATGGGCACTCCCAAAAATCAGGCCAAGGTTTTTCTTGATATTTCAACCAGAGATCTAAAAGCAAAAGAGCTGCTGCATGTTTTGTTAGTTAGGATTCAAGGGTGAGGACTGGCGAATCAAGACTACTAGGGAAATCAGATTCTCTACCTAGAAACTTTTCTGAAGCTTAACTTCACGTACACAGCCTTGGTGGAATGTGAAATGGGTGAGGTTAGTTGAATAAAATGCTATATCCTGGTATTACTGATGATAACTTCTTTTGCTCCCAGAACACTGAGATAAATACCTGTAGGAAGAGAATCCATGTAATAAGTAAATTAGCGACCACTTAAGGAAAATAAAGTTTCTGACTCTTTAAATGAATTTCAATATCCACATCTGAAACCATTTGAGGTAGATAGCCTATATTTTCTGTTAGTATAATGCAATATTTTTATCTCAACATTTCTGATCATAAAGACGTATAGAAAAGTTTGAATTTTACATTGAAATGCATGGATCTCAATTTAAAACCAAGTTCAAATGTGTATTTGTGAATGGAGAACTTTACAGTTTTCAAACAAATGAAACCAATTCCATTTAAGTGACAAAGTGTATGTCAGAGCTTTATATGTATTTACATTTTTATTTCACACATTCTCCAGGTGAACAGAGGAAATATTTACAGTCATCAAATCTGTGTTTAAGAAGTGTTGAATGTAATAAAATATTAATGAAATATTGCAAACTTTGAATATATTACCAGTTATAGTACTGTCATGAATATTAATAGGAATATTTGACTCTCGTTATCATTCAAACACCACTTACTTACCACCTAGCACATGCCATGTGAATATGTTTATATAGAGAGTTTGAAGTATAAGTTATAATAAACCTATATGTTCTATTCTGATAAGCATTATGCTCAAATTGAAAGAAAGAGTAGCTCCATGATAAATGATAATATGTTGGACAGGTTAAATGCCAACCTAGTGAAATAGGTAAAGAGTTGTTGGGCTTGCAAATTAAGAAAAAGATTATGCTGGGGGGTGGTGAGGACGAAGGTGGAAAGTTTATATTTTCAATCTGAATATATAAAATGTGGGTTTTAAGAGAGAAAAATGCTATGTATTAAGCACTTTGGATGTAATCAACATTTACATCCTATGTCAGATTGTCTATCATTACTAAATTGTATGACAGATTAGTAAATATATGACTATTATATAACAAGATGATGAATAAAACCTTGCAAGATTTCCATTGGTAGGCTCTAGAAAAGCAGAGATTTCTTTCTACATAAAAATTTATAAAGACTTTTTTCCCATGTTGTTGGTTGCCTTTTTGCACTGTTGGTGGTTTCCTTTGCGGTGCAGAAGCTTTTTAAAAGAATGAGGTCCCATTTGTTGATTTCCTCAGCCAATTCCCGTGCTATAGAAGTTTTGTTCATGAAGTCTTTCCCTAAGCCAATGTCTCCAAGAGTTTTACCTAACCTATTTTGCGGTAGGTTTAGAGTGTCTGTTTTAATATTTAGGTCTCTTATCCACTTTGATTTTAGCTTGGTACACGGTGAAACAGTTAAATCTAGTTTTAGTCTTTGGCAAGTTAGAGCCAAGTTTTTCCAGCACCATTAGTTAAAGAGGCTATCTTTCCTCCATTGAGGATTTTTGGCTCCTTTGTCAAAGATGAGGTGGCTCAGTGTATCTGGAGTAGTTTCTGGATCTTCTAGTCTACTCCATTGATCCTCGGGTCTGTTACTTTGCCAGCACCATGCAGTTTTTATCATAGTGGCTTTATAGTATAGTTTCATGTTCAGAGTTGTGATACCCCCACCATGTCCCTGTTGCTTAGAATTGCTTTGGCTGTTCTAGGTCTTTTGTGGCAACCTTTAAAGTTTTAGAGCGGACATGTTTGTTCTGTCAAAATAACCTGATCTTGCTTTAACAGAAAAAAAATTGATTGTTTTTCTTGAGATATGCATAAGATAATTTCAGTATGTGAAGGTTCAGACAACATGGAAATAGATGTTTATATATAGATACAAGACAATGCTGGGAGAAGTGATATACTGTATGGTACAGAGTACATGGAATTAAATACTATATTTTATTAAACTTATAGATAAGGCCTAATATATATATTTTTGACTACTTAAGATTATACATTAATGTTCAGAGGACAAAATCCTAAGTGATCACAAGGAAACTTTAGAAGGAAATGAGTTTATTTTTCTAAACTTTGAATAAATTTTAACAACAGTTATCTCAGGTAAACAATGCACTAAAATAAAAAGAAACTTGTATTTAAAATCTAAACATTGAATGTTGCATTATGTATTGAAATTTACATATTTAATTTATATGATTTGTTTTAATCTAGCTCCCCTTTTACTTTGAAAATTATCTCTCTAATTTTCAACACCTGACTTTATAGGTCATTCTGATTTACATTTTCACTTAAATCTCTAATTGTTATACTTTATCAAAAAGATAAAAATTGTAGATGTTCACTTATAAAATACAAGCTTTTGATATACATATGCCTTGATATATACACCCAATGATTAGAGAAATTACACTTTGCTGACCTGAAAGTCATCATTACTAAGGAAGGCTTCCAACATCAGCTGCAACAATAACTGCATTTAATTGCAGACTAAGATGTTCCCCTGCTGTTTTGAGTTCCCCATTCCTCTGACTTAATAGCCTAACAAGGAAGTTACAATGTTGCTGGGATAATTAATCCAGACCACGAAGGGAAAATCGGACTACCAGAACACTGTGAAAGTAAAGAAGAATGTTTGGAGTTAAAGAGATCCCTTGAGGCATCTCTCAGTATTACCAGGCCCTGCTATCAAAGTCAGTGGAAAACTACCACAACCCAATCCAAGCAAGATGACAAATGTCCTAGAACATTCTAGAGTAAAGGTATATGCCAACTTCCAGTAAAAGACCAAAACCGCTGAAGTGTCTGCTGAGAACCTCAGGAATATACAATAGGCAGTAGAAGAAGGTAGTTATAAATATAAGCTATGATTGCATGACCAATTATAGAAACAAGGATTGTAATTGTCATGAATATTTCTTTCTTGTTTCATAATATGCTTTTGCATGTCAACACACACACACACACACACACACACACACACACACACACACACACACACATATATATATATATAAAGCAAACAGCTGTTTTCCTTTTTTTGTTACTTTACATTAAATGACAATATTGACACTTAAGTATTATTAAACCTACATTATAACGTTTATGTCAAGAAACATCAAGAGAAGAGCAAACATTATCCAAAGAAACACTTGGCTTGTTTTCCTGGAGAGGGAATTCAAGCATTTCTATTAGGACATGGGACAGTTATCATCATAACCTAACATATCATGTCATATTAGGCATAATTATGAGCTTCTTATTATATTTAAAATCAAATATTTTTAAGAAAATATGCTTGGTTTTCAAGATGATTAGGGTTTGATCATGATCTACAATCATGATATGTCTGCTTACCTGGAGGAAGAAACATCTGACATATTAGTAAAGCACAGTGTGGACTTTGTCTGAATGACTTGCATGACTGGCACATGGGCCAGTAAACTAAGGTGGGAAGAACCACTCCACTTGTGAGTTTCATTAACCATAGGCTTGTAGCTTGAGTGGAATCAAAAAGGGTAAAAGAGAAGAAAGAAAGGAGCTCCATGTTGAAGAGCACCAGTCTGCTTGAGTTGGTGCATTCCTATTATTGTGGCCTTTGCAACGTCACCTCTGTATCTCTGCTTTTTCCATCCCTCTGATGCTGACTCACACCTGCGATTCTCCAGTGAGCTCGAAACCCTGTGACTTAGATTGGTGCTGGATCCTCAATTTCTCTTTTGTTGTGACTTCCATCCCCTTGGCCCAAGGGGCTCCTGGACCCTCCTGCTCTCCAGCACTCAGTGCCCATTGTAGTTTCTTTGCAACTCTGACCAGGCTGTCGTGTACTCGCCACTTCAAATCCCTAAACCTATCTAATACCTTTCTTTCTGCAATTAGCCATATACATATTCTGTTGGTTTTATTAACTAGAGAACCTCAATACATGTATCCTTCATCTCACTTAGCAATTATTCTGTGTATGTGATGAGAACATTTAAGATCTACTCCAAGCAAATTGCAAGTATAAAATACAATATTAGTAACTAAAGATACCATGCTACACATTTAATTTCCAGAATTCATTAATCCTGAGGCTTAATAGCTGAGGCTTTGTACCTTTGACCAATATCTCCTCACCTTCCCTATCCTTTAGTCCTTGGAAATTATCATTTTAATCTCTTCTTTATAGGTTGGTTTTTTGAAATGGAATACTTGGCAGTTTACTTAATTATGGAAATGATTTTCAACTTTTCATCATTGAGTATGATGCTATTTGCAGGATGGTTCTATAATTTCATTACATTATGATTAATATATTCTTAGATATGTTTAAGAAACTATTCCCTTTAGGTTTTTATCATGAAAATATGTTAAATTTTGTAAACTATTATTCATGCATCTATTGAAATGATAAAATGATTTTTCAGCTAATGTGTCTATTACATTTATTGATTTGATTACATAAATTTATCCTTGCATTCATGAATAATTCTGTTAGTCACTACCTACATTTTTATTGTATTGCTGAACTTAATTTGCTAGTGTATGTTGAGATTTTTAAAAAAGAACTATTTAACAAATCCATTTTCATCATATTATTGGCTTGTAATTTTTTGCCTTCTGGTCTTTTTCTGGGTTTCATAATAGGCTAATTCTGGCTTCACAAAATTAGCTTGAGAATTCTTTTCTCTCTCTTCTTCAACTTTTTGTCAGAGTTTGAGATGGATTAGTGTTAATTCCTCATTAATTGTTTACTACAACTCACGAATGAAGCTGTAAAGTGCTGGGCTTTCGTTTATTGTGAGTGTATTCATCTGTCAAGAGGTTTTATTTCATCAGATTAAGCTTTGAATGATTCTATATATCTAGATTTAGTCATTTTTGAAGTTGTCAATTTCTTTTCAAAGATTGTACATAGTAGTCTCTTATGGCTTAGTTCTATGTTGATAGTTCTAATTTTTCCTTTGCATTTTTAGTTATGTTTTCTTAAGTCTTCTCTCTCTCTTTTTCTTTTTATTATTAAGTTACTTAGTGGCCAGAGAAATAGCTTTTCAAAATCTTAAGTTTTACCAATTATTTACTTTCTGTTCTTTTTCCTTCTGTTCTGACCTATATCATGTTCTTTGTTTTATCAACTTTGGGTTTAATTTATTCATTTTTTTACCCTACATTCTTTTTTTTAAATTGAAATCTTTATTGGTACATTACATATATGCATCATGATTGCACTCCACAATGGGGATTTGTACCAGTATAAGACACAACTTAATTCTCATTTTTCCCCATAGCACTACCCACCCTACCCCCCACTATACACATAAAATTTGTATCCTTTTTTTTTTGTTATAATCTCATTATTTTTCCCCCTTCACCCTATGTCATTTTGAGTATTTTCTATTTCACAATATATAACATACAATTCTAGGACTCATTTACATCTTTATTTTCTCATACCAGAGAAAAGATGCAATATTTACCTATCTGTGACCTATTTATTTCACTTAAGTGGATATCCTCAAGGTATGTCCATTTAAGAATAAATGACTCAAACTTCATTTTTTATGGCAGAGTAATACTCCATTCTGTAGAAGAACCACAGCTTTTTTATCCAGTCTCCAGCTGATGGACATTTGGGTTGTTTCCAGGATGTAGTAATCACAAACTAAGATGCTATAAACATGGGTGCACATATATCACTGATATGACTCTATTAATTCTTTTGTGTATATACCTAGCAGGGTGATGGCTGGGTCAAATGGGACCTCCAATTCTAGCGTTTTGAGGAATCTCCAAACTGATCTCCACAGGGGTTGTACGAGTATACAGTCCCACCAACAGTGGAGAAGGGTTCCTTCTTCGCAGCCTCGCCAACATTTGCTGCTGGCTGATTCTGAAATGGCAGCCATTCTATGTGGAGTAAGATGAAATCTAGGTATTATTTTCATCTGCATCCCTCGAATGACTAATGATGTTGAGAATTTCTTCATATGCTTCTTAGCTGCTCTTACTTCTTCCTCTGAAAAATATCTGTTCATTTCAGATGCCCATTTTTGAACTGGGTCTTTAAATTTGGGTGGGATGATTTTTTTGATCTCTTTATATAGCCTAGATAGTAAGCATTTGTCTGAGGAACAGCTGGTAAAGTTTTTTCCCACATTGTTGGTTGCCTTTTTGCTCTGTTGGTGGTTTCCTTTGCGGTGCAGAAGCTTTTTAAAAGAATGAGGTCCCATTTGTTGATTTCTTCAGCCAATTCCTGTGCTATAGAGGTTTTGTTCAAGAAGTCTTTCCCTAAGCCATTGTCTTTGAGAGTTTTACCTAACCTGTTTTGCAGTAGGTTTAGAGTGTCTGTTTTAATATTTAGGTCTCTTATCCACTTTGATTTTACCTTGGTACCTAGTGAAAGAGTTAGATCTAGTTTTAGTCTTTGGCAAGTTAAAGCCCAGTTTTTCCAGCACCATTTGTTAAAGAGGCAATCTTTCCTCCATTTAGGATTTTTGGCTCCTTTGTTTAAGATGAGGTGGCTCAGTGTATCTGGAGTAGTTTCTGGATCTTCTAGTCTACTCCATTGATCTTCAGGTCTGTTACTTTGCCAGTACCATGCAGTTTTTATCACGGTGGCTTTATAGTATATTTTCAGGTTTGAAGTTGTAATACCCCCCACCATGTCCCTGTTGCTTAGAATTGCATTGGCTATTCTAGGTCTTTTGTGGTTCCAGATGAAAGTTTGAATTTTTTTCTCTAGATCTGTGAAATATGCTGTTGGGATTTGAATTGGGATTGCGTTGAACGTGTGGAGTAGTTTTGGGAGTATAGCCATTTTGACAGTCTAGGAATCAATCTAACAAAGGAGGTGAAAGACCTCTACTCTGAACAGTATAGCACCATGAAAAAGGAGATAGAAGATGATATCAAAAAATGGAAAGACATACCTTGCTCCTGGGTAGGAAGAGCCAATATTGTCAAAATACCCTACATTCTTAAGATGTTAACTTAAATTGCTAATTTGAAATCTTTATTTTCTCTTAAAATGTGTATTTCACTGCCATGAGCTCCTCTTAGAACTACTTTTGCTGTATCCCATGATTCTTAGTCTATTATATTTTCATTTTTCTAAAGGTTTTTAATTTTTTTTTTTTTTGTCTGCTTGTTCAGGATTGTGTTTCACATATTTGAATTTCAAATATTTGAATATTTTTCGCCTTTCTCTTGTTAATCATTTTTAGTTCCACAACATTAATGGAAAGAAAGGTGTTAAATCTTCCTTGTCAGCCTAACACATTATCAATATAAGAATGCATTTCATGAATGTTTGAAAAGACATGTATCTGTAGGTCTCTTGGCAGTTAAACCTACCATTGTCTTATTATTTCTGTGCCTAGCTTATCTTTCCATTCAGATATTGACTATTAAAATTCCTTCATGTTATTTGTATCACTACTTCTTTTAATTCTGCTAAACATTCATTTTAAATAATTGAAAGCTCTGATTTTGAGCATCTAGTTACATAAAATATATTACATACTTTTTACAACTTTATATACTTGAAAATTAATTCATACATCTTTTCTAAGCTATCTTTTCATCTCTAAACAGTTTTTTAATTTCAAATCTATTTTATCCACTCCTACTAGACCTACTGTGGAGGGTGAAATAAGTCTCTTGTCCCCAAAGACAAGACCTGGCTTCAGGAGAAGCTTGGAGCACCGGCAGCCCAAGCCCCAAGGCTTATACCTTGCCAACTGTGAGCCCGAACACAAGCTCATGTATTTGAATTGTCTCTTTTTCATATCCAGGTGGAAAGTTTGTCAATTTTGAATATTGTTTCAAAATAAGCAACAATTTTGCTGATGCATTCTTTTTCAATCTCTAGTTCATTAATTTCTTCTGTAGTCTTTGCTATTTTCATTATTTAAGGTTTAATTAGATTTTTTTCCTATTTCTTTGAATGAAGTTTATTTGAGATCATTTATCACTGGGTTGGCATATATCTACATACATTTTGATTTTAGAAATATTTCTTGTTGTATTCCAAAAGTTTTTATGCACCAATTTCCATATTTTCATGCCACAGTACTCTATTTTTCATTGGTTCATTGATTGGTCAGGAGTTTGTGGTTTTATTTCCACAAATATATGAATTTCTCAAATTTTCTTCTGATATTAATTTCTGACATATCTATGTGGTGACAGTAGATATAAAATAATATTATTATCTTTGGAAACTTGTTAAGATTTGTTTGGTGGGATAACATGATTACATTGAAGAATGTCCTGTATATACGTGAGAAGAAGGTGTATTTTGCTGCTGTTGGATTGAATAATCTGTGTATGTCTCTTAGCTCCATTTGATCTATAGTATTCTTCTCATCCACTGTGTCCTGATTGATTTTCTGTCTGGATGATCTATCCATTGTGAAATGGAGATAGCAAAGTCTTCTACTTTTATTGTATTGCTGTGTATTTCTCTCTTAATCTATTAATATTTATATTTGATTCTTATATTTAGGTTATTGAACATCAGATACATACATATCTGTAAATGTTATGTTCTGTTGATGAATTAATTATTTGTCATTATTTAATGATTGTCACTCATTAAAATGGATTTTTCACTTAAAATCTGTTTTTATACATAAGAACAGATCCTCTTATTGTCTTTTGTCAATACCTTCAATCTCTATGTACATGTGTCTTAAAAGTGAAGGGAATTTCTTGTGGGAACATAGATAATAGGCTTGACTTATTTATTTGCTGTTCTATGGATTTTTTACTAACAAATGTATTTAATTGATACTTAATGTGATTGACAAGTTAGAATTTATTTCCATGTTGTTATTTTCAGCCTGTTTTGTAATATTTCCATTTCTTTATTCCTCTCTTTTTGTGTTCCTCTGTGTATTTCTTACTTTCATAAGACTATGGTTGATTCTTTCTCATGATTTGTGTGTGTGTGTGTGTGTGTCTGTGTGTGTGTGTCTGTGTGTGTACTATATGTATTTCATGGTGATGAGACTTATGTACAAATAGATTAACAAATCAATTTAAGCCCACATTCACTTATGTCATGATATAGAAATACTGTCTCCTTTACTCTCCTCAAATATGTTTCCTAATGTCAGGGGTTTTTTTTGAGATTTTTTTTAAATTGAAATTTTTATTGGTACATTACATATACACATCATAATTGCACTCCACAATGGGGATTTGTACCAGTATAAGACACAACTTAATTCTCATTTTTCCCCATAGCCCTACCCACCCTACCACCCCCCCCCATATACATAAAATTTGTTTCCTTTCTTTTCTGTTATAATCTCATTATTTTTCCCCCTTCACCCTATTTCACTTTGAGTATTTTCTATTTCACAATATATAACATACAATTCTAGGACTCATTTACATCTTTATTTTCTCATACCAGAGAAAAGATGCAATATTTACCTATCTGTGACCTATTTATTTCACTTAAGTGGATATCCTCAAGGTATGTCTATTTAAGTACAAATGATTCAAACACCAATTTTTATGGCAGAGTAATACTCCATTCTGTAGAAGAACCACAGCTTTTTTATCCAGTCTCCAGCTGATGGACATTTGGGCTGTTTCCAGGATGTAGTAATCACAAACTAAGATGCTATAAACATGGGTGCACATATGTCACTGTGATATGAGTCTTTTAATTCTTGTGTGTATATACCTAGCAGGGCAATGGCAAGATCAAATGGGACCTCCAATCCTAGCTTTTTGAGGAATCTCCAAACTGATCTCCACAGGGGTTGTATCAGTCTACATGTCAGTTTATTTTTAATCTTTACTTACCTACATATATAATTAACACTTTTGTATTTCAATATGTATGCCAAAGTTAAAATGATGTGTATCTAATCATTACAAAATTAGATTGACTTGAAAAAAATATATATATATATATAGTTTTTAACATAAATTTTCCACTGTGGTTTCATGTAACTGAACAGACTCAACATATTTCAACTGTAAAAAGTTTTGAGCATTTCTGTAAGATGGGCAATGTTAACAATTACAAAGTTTCTGAAGATGTGTGTGTGTGTGTGTGTGTGTGTGTGTGTTACTTTACATTGCTGTTGACATTTTTAAACACCATTTTGAGTCACTTATATCATCAGTATCTATAGCTAAAATTAAAAAAGTGAGACTACATCATAATGGGTTTCTTTAAATGAATAGTCACAGTAAAATAAAGCAACATGTGCAATGGGAGAAAATAGAAATTAATATTCAAAATCATTAGGAAATTATAAAACTTAGAAAGACCTGAATAGACACCTGTGTACAAAGACACAGACATGATGAGCAGCTCCGTAGAAAGATGTTTGATACTGCCAATCTTTCGGGAAATGAAAATGAAAACTACAGTGATCCATAGCTTCACATTCAGGATGGTTACCATAAAAAATCAAAGTAAATCAGGTTAATGAGGAGCAGGATGATGGAAACGTAACCTAAGGGAAGATAATCATGGATCTCTGGGAAAAGAGAAGTGGTGCGGAGTTTATAAAGATAAGATTAGAGAAAGACTATGGGTGTTCCAGAATTCCAAAATGAAAACAAAGCAGATCAAAGCAGAGAAAATGAGAATGAGTTCTAGGAGATGAGAGGGAATAACTAACCAGGTGCTATGTCATTCATCGTGGCAGGCTGTGAGGAAAAACTTGAGTATGTCCTTCATGCAACATAAAGCCACTGAAGGCTGTTTGGTGGGGATGATGTCTAACACGTGGATCACAATTCTAGCGGAAAAAGATAGGCAAGCAAGAGATGTGCCTTGGTTCAAGATCAGTCATACAGGATGAAGAAGAAAAGGATACATGCATATAGATTTTGAAACTGTTCTGGTGGCAGAATTGACAACATAATATTGATGGACAGAATGTGAATGGTGAAAAAGAAGAATAGGAATTGAGGATGACATTTATATTGAATAAAGAATTCTCCTATAAATGTGAAAATTGATAGATTTCCTGAATGGCTTTGCTGAGCAAGAATGAAACAGACTCAGAGACATACAGAGAGAAAAAGTGTAGTATTTTGCTTTGACACAAGTTTGAAGACACTTTATTAGAAAAAATATGTTCTAAAAATAGAGAACAGTATGTTGTACTGGTGAATCCAGAAGGAAGTTATTGCAATTGTGGAAAATACTAAAATAATGTAAATGGAATAAAAATTACTTTTAATGGTATACAATGTCTAAAAGATGCTTAAGGAAAAATACAATTTTGTATAAAAACCCTCACAGAACTATCATTTTATTTGATAATTTAAAAATAGAATAAAAATATAGGTTATGCATTTTTTTAAGTAATGAAGTAATAAGATAAACCAACACAACAAGAAAGTATATGTATTGGTGCTAATGCTATTAATAAACCATCTTCAGATGGGGTTTTTTTTGCATTATAAAAAATGGTTATGCATTATATAAAATGTCTGTAAAATCCAGCTGTAAAATAATAAGTATAGTTTGAAAAAATTATAAACAGTTATTTGAAATATAATTTTTTCATAAATAACTGAAAAACATATACTTAAGAAAAAAATTCGCACAGTTACTTTATATACAAGTATTTTTCCAATAATATTTAGTAATCTTATGTAAGGTACTCTGAAATACTAACCATTATGCAAACTGATACATTTTCTGCACCAGAACTTTAAATATCTATAAAAAAACAACCGTAAACATTGTTTCATAAGGTTTGGTTCAAAAAAATCTAAAAAAGAAATCTTCAAATAAATCTGTTATTATTGTGATCATACTATTTTATATGATACTGACAAATTTAAATGTACTACAAAGAAGTGCTAAATTCCATTAATGTATAGATCAATTAGATTAAAATATTTTTAAAAGAAATAGATACATTTATCATTAAGCTGAGAATAATTAAGGGGATACTCCACATAAAATAATAACTCAACAATGTAAACTGTATGATACACTGACATACAAGTTATCATACATTTTAGTAAAAGAAAATATACTGAAAAGTGAAGAATTATTACCTGTGTATAACAATTACATGGAATAAGTTCCAGTAAATCTTTATATCACTGTGTTTTGTGAATTTTTTAAGAATGTATCTTTCAAGTTGAGAAATGATTAAAAAAATAGTGTTTAAAGATTTCAAACACAGGAAATGTGAGTTGGATTTTAGAAAATGGAAGTAGCATGTGAGCTCAAATAACTTCATGAAAAAGAACCTAAATTTAACATGATCTGCCTGAGATTTAAAAGGGGCCGAAGCCCACTTCAATAGATCTTTGAAGGTAGAACTTTGAAACAGTGTTTTAACATTTTCTCCCACGACACTGATAAAATCGCACAAACTTGTTTATAATCATTTTATTGCATTCATCAGCTGAGACTAATTATAAGTCAGATGAAAATCATCCTTGTAGTATGCGTTCTAAATATTAATAAACATAAATAATGCGAGTTTACCATTGAAGCAGCCCCTGAACAACAAACAGAACCCACAGGGAGTCTCCTAAAATTAATCTGGTTCCACATAAATTCTGCCTTAAAATGTTCAAAGCAACAATTTCCCATAACACAGAATATACTTTTGTTTTTCTTTCTGATCACTCTTTTTTTTTTTTTAATTTTAAAGGGCAGAAATCACAAATGTGAGTTTCTAACAGGTCAGAGAGTTTTTAATGGTAACATCTACTAGGGAAACTGAAGCTAATGTAAATCCCAGTTGACTAAGAAAAAAAAAATCTGAGAAATGGCTGCTCTTTGTGGATATTTTTTAAAATTCTGGCATACCATACTTAATTTTTATATCCTAGACAATAAGGTGCAACTGTCAAGTATGTGACACTGCCTTAATGGCTCCAAACCTCAAGTAAACTTGTCCATTTTACTACAGTATTTAAAACATATACCTCTTATGGCTATATTCAAGAGGTTTTCCATTGGATGTTTTAGGGTGGAAAATCTTTTTTCAAACTTCCAAATGCTTGGATTTATGGCCTTGATCAAATTAATTAGCATTTTGTAGTTGACATCTGATGGTTGGTGATAAGTTTTTCTCTCTCATGGAAATTTTATTACCATGAAATGAGATGTGATATTAAAGTACAGAACACACACTTCATTAATGTCTGTTTTTATTATTACAATCACATTTTACTTTCTGGTTCTGCATGTCTTCAGAGTTTATTGTCACTATTTTCCTGTGTTACATAAATCACTATCTTTGAAGAGACATGTGGATACTAGTTTCAACTCTTCCATGTAATATATAATCTCACTCTGGCAAATTCACAGTCTGTGCCATCAGTGATATTTAACAAAGCTACACCAAGTACATTGACAATGAGCAAATAAAATAATGATATGAAAATATTTGTTAACTTTAAAATGCTATTCAAATGATAGTATATATTTTAGTCTTAACTTATTCAGGCTATTATGGAATGTATACAAAGCCCAAATGTGAAGAACCTGACCTGCGAAAAGTGAATACATCAAACATTAAAATACAATAAAACCCTGCATTTTGAGTAATTTATTCTGTGAGTGTTTGGTAAGGCATGTAAACATATCTAATCACTTTGTACTTGATAAACAAATTATGTCCTGCTATAAGAGCTACATGTGATGACGAATGTCACCTGATCACAAGTGGAGGAGGATTGTCTCTCAAGAGCAAGAGGAATAGGGAAGTTCTCAGGTGGAAGAGAGGAAGACAGAGAAATCCCTCACTTCAAATGAGATTAAGGCACTGCATCAAATGTGGAAATAGTGCAAATTTTACAGAAAATTACCACACAAACAATATGGTCACAATGTAAGTAATGAATTTATTTAATGACAGTGCAATGCCACATTTCTGTGAAATCCTTAAAAGGAAGTAAAAGAAAACATCTTTGGATAGTTTCCTTCCTAAAATTGCATGAAAAGAAGATTCCATGTAGCCAATGGACAGCAGTAATTTCAATAGTGGTGCTGCCATGGGTGGGTCTAGCTGTCCCCCATAAATTCTTGCAGTTTAGGCAGGGCTTTGTAGAGGTGGCTGAATCTGTTGTATGTGACACTGGAGTAAAGACTGTGTGATGACTAAATTAGTCCACTGATTTGTCTGGCAAATCAGTTCTGGGGCAGGATCAGGCTGTGCTACACTGGGTGTGAGTCCCACCTGCCCTAAGGCTGGGTAAGTGGGATGAGATATCAGGGACAAGAAGAGGACCTTGCTCGTCAATTGTTACCACTTGTCACTTTCTGCCTTCTGCCTGCCACAAACTGTTTCTCCTTTGTGATGTTCCTCTGACATGACATCTTTCTTTGGAGCCAGTAAACTATGGGCAGAAGTCTCTCCAAACTATGAGCTAAACAAATCTTTCCTTTTTTAATTTTGAGAGACATATTTTGTTTCAGTAGTAAGAAAAAATAACTAAGACAAGTGAAAGTCATTTTATGCAATCATCTTACTTTCTCTTGTCTCCATCACAGCAACCATGAAGGTTTTGAAAGATAACTACATGTTTATTTTTCTTCACGTTTTATATTTCTTTATTATTTTATAATATAATATAATAGTATAATAATTTCAAATGAATTTTTTTTTGGTTTTTGTAGTACTGGGGATCGAACTTAGGACTTTGTAGTTGTGAGGTAGCCACCACCACTGAGATAAATCACAGGCCCATATATGTATATTTTTGGTCAGTGGAATAAATCATTTGAGTTTCTATTATTTTTTATGGGGGAATTTGCTTTGATGTACAAGTGCTTTGGATTACAAGCATGTTTCTGGAATAAATTATGCTCACAAGCTAAGGTTTTACAGGTTATACTTTCTAATGCTTTCTAATGCACTAATATTTGATACAGACAATTTTATAGTTATTTTTTCTCCTTTTTTGTTTTACTGGACACAGGACCCAGGCTCAAGACCTTACACTGAGCTACATATTCAACATATGCAAGCTTTTTTTTTTTGTATTAAGATAGACTCTTGTTAAATCACCAAATTGTCCAGCCTAAAATGAAATTTGCAAGGCTCTGCCTCAGCCTCCAAGAGTGATGGAATTGTAGATACAGACCACCACATCTGGCTAACTTTTTAGAATTATGTAGTGACTGACTTGGGTAACATAAAAAGACAGAAAGAAAAACCACAATACTTGCTCAATATTAATTTTTGTCATCCAAATCTGTTTATATGGACAAAAATTTATGTTCTTCAATGTCACAAGATTTGTTTTTGTTTTTGTTTTTAAATAAATATCAAAGTGACAAATTACAAGAAATTCTAATGCTTTCTATTTGGACAATTTTTGTCAGTCCTCATATTAATTTTTCACATAAATTTGAGAAGGATCTTCTGTTTCTTCCTTCTTCAGTAAAAATAAATATTTTATTTTATAAAGGAAAAAGCTGTTTGATAATTACTACTGAAAGTGTCCCCATATGAAAGTTAAAGTCATTTCAAGTTCAGTACTAGAAATAAATAAAGAAAATCCTAAACAGAAAGCTTGACTTTAGACTTTTTGACTTATGTTGTATTTTATTGCTTTAAAGAATGTGTGTGGTAACTACATAGCAGATTTCCAAATTATAGCAGTGAGAGAGTTAAACTTCTAAGGAAGCTCATGCTTTAATCTACATTCAGTACTCATATATTTGGTCAAACCTTTCAGAAATTCCACAAACAAATGGTAAAAAACACAAGAGTAACCAACATACATGATTTCAAAATTACAAAAATTCTTAAAATTATGCTAGCCTTCCTCACATTTGACAAATTGCCTGTTTCCTGTCTAGTTGGTTATAGGAAAATGAATAGCTCAGTGAACACTTTATTGAGAATAAGTCACAGGACATGATGCAATTGAAAACTTTTGTTGTTCTCTTCCATCCAGAAGGTTATATAGATGAGCATTTCAAATCTTGAAAAAAAAAGACATAAATTCTTGATGAAGCAAAGAATTCTCAAATTCATTATAGAATGTTAAAATAAATTTGATGATAGAATTGCAAAATACCAGCATGAAGAGAAATCAGCCACTCTTTTATGCATCTAATCATTAAGAAGGTAGACAATACATCACGATTAAATACATTTTACCATAGGAATGCAAATCTTATTTAAGTTCAGCAGATTAAAAGCTACCCAGAGTACTACTCTATACCTGTTCTCTAAATATTCCCTTTGTTTTTTTTGTGTGTCTTTTTTCTTTCCTCTAATTTTAACCTCTTCTATGTCCTGTGACAAACACTCTAAAGATTTCATATATATAAATATACTTAGGTTCTTGTCTTTGAGTAAAGCTATTTTGAAAATTTATCCACACTTCTGTGTTATGTTCATAGGAACACTCATTTTATAATTACATATATATTTGGATATAAATGATTAAGGCAATAATCATGTTGAGTTAAAGAGTGCTAAGCAGTAATCCAAGAACTATTCTGGCATTGAAAGAGAAGTAAAGATCAAATTTGTCAAAGAGTTAAGCAGAATTTGATGTTAGCAAAAAGATCACAGAGGTTCTTGCTCTACTACAACAGATCATATTGTTTTTTGCTGTGATTTTATCTCCAGAAAAAAGGTATTTCTCATATTTAACTTCTTATGTTTCTGTAATGGTGAAATCTGTTCTTTGTTTGTTTGTTTGTTTGTTTGATTGAGACAGAGTCTTGCTTTGTAGTTCAGGCTGGCCCTAAACTCACTTACTATGTAGTCCTGGCAAGTCTGGAATTCACAGCATTCCTCCTGCCTCTCCTTCCTGAGTGCTGGGATTACAGGCATGAGCCACCACGCCCAGCACTGTGGTATGTGGTTCTGGTTGCTGGTGGGTGTGAGTCTCCACACCCGACATTGTAGTATGTGGTTACCCGGGGTTGAACCCGGGACCTTAAACCAGAACTACTGAGCTAAATCTCAGGCCCTGAAATCTGTTTTTTATTCTTCAGTTGGTAATGTTTAGATCATTTATCCTTGTGCATAAATATATCCTTATGTTTCCTTCAACTTTTATGCAAGAGATTTTATTTCATTACAGCCCAAAAGATTCTATTTGCCATAATATGGTATAAAATTTGATGTGCAAATATAACTTCTAGGTAAAATTTTGGTCTTCATTTAGAACAAGTTTCCCAAGTATTGTGTATATATGTGTATTTGTTTATATGCTACATTAACTCACCAAAAACAGGCAGAGAAATTATAATTTGTAATATAAGAAAGAATAAGATATTTATAAATTAGAATATATATTTGCAATTAATAAAGTTGAGCCCTAAATTTGGTAATTAATGCAAAATTAAAAACAAATTATAAAGTAGAACTGCTTAAATCATCCCACTCCATAAATACCATGTAGTTCTAGACTGATAATTCTTTTTCCTTAACTATAGATGACAAAGTTACACAAAGGACATGAAACATTAAGAGAATCATCATTTTTTTCTATTGCTCTATTTTAAAATGTTTTTTAAAACATAAGCATAAAAGACAGCATGTGTAAATGTTCTCCCTTTAGATAGAAAAATAAGGACAGAATAGTGCAACCATACATACATCACTGTCATACTTTTTCTCCAACAATAAAAATATATTATATTTAAGATACATTTGAAATATATACTTTTTCACAATTTTTAGCAAGTAATGTTTTCCTAAAGTTTTACAATACAAAAATAATATAACTGGAAATAACATGAGATATCCAGTATTTTTTTTTATTTTGACCTATTCAGAACAGATGGCTTTTATTTTTTACTTTGAAGAATACACACAGCTATCTATGACGTGATTTTATGCCCTGGGTGGTCAAAAATGAGCTACGCTCTGTTCTCCTTAATTACCAAAAAAATAAAAACAAACCAGAAATTCTAACAAATCAAAATGTTCTGTTAGGGAATATTTAAAATGGATTTTCAACAGCTTACTTTGTGAATGATTCAGTGAAATTATGATAAAATGCCAAAGGATCTCAGATTGAAATCTATAAAATAACACCTAAAGTATTTTATAGATTTAAAAAATACATTTAAGAAATTCATACTTAAAATAAATTTTACTAAGATCCTCCTGAGCCATTAATATGTACATATTCATAACACTCATTTTTATAATTTAAAATGTCAGTTCATACAGTATATTTTAGACATCTTTTTTTTCCCCCATTATGAAATCTTGAATTTATAATGCCCTATTGAGTAGAGTTTTATATAGTGTTTGCTATATTGCAACAACATACATATCCATTAAAGAAGAGAGATAATTTTTGTAATATATTGGAGAGCCAAATATATCAAGAAAACAGAACTACATAAGCCCTATAAGGTCTGAACATATATTGTCAAGAGTGTTGTGATTTAGCCTCATGTGTAATTTACAAATTCTAAAGACCTAAAATCAATTTAGAAAATCAGTCATTTCAATGATTTCTGGGCTACATGTTTAGGAAAGTTTAGAGTGGTAATAAAAAATTCTTCAGTAATTACCCTGATATTTTGTCTTCATATATACACATATAAGTGTGTGTGTGTGTGTGTATATATATATATATATATATATATATATATATATATATAATATTATATTATATATAATATATAATATATATATATATATGTATGTATGTATGTATGTATGTATGTATGTATGTATGTATATATCCCACATCTTCTTTATCCAGGCTCCAGTTGATGGAAATTTCTGTTTTTTTCCAAGATTCAGCTATCACAATCTGAGCTGCTGTAAACATGGATGCATGTATGTCACTGTGATATGAAGCTTTTAATTCTTTTGTATATATACATAGCAAGGGTATAGATGGTCAAATGGGATCTCTACTCCTTAGTTTTTGAGAAATCTCCACACTGATCTCCACAGTGGTTGCACCAGTCTACATTCCCACTAACAGTGGAGAAGAGTTCCTTTCTCTGCACAGCCTGCCAGCATTTGTTGCAGATAGACTTCAAGATAACAGCCATTCTTTGTGGAGTGAGATGGAACCTAGGTATTGTTTCCATCTGCAGCTCTTGAATGACTAGTAATGCTGAACATTTCCTTATGTGCTTTTTAGCTGCTTTTATTTCTTCCTCTGAGAAGTGTCTAGTCATTTCAGATGTCCATTTTTTAATTGGCTCTTTAAATTGGGGCAGGGTGATTTTTTTTTAATCTTTATTGGTACATTAAATATACACATCAGATTGCACTCCATAATGGGGATTTGTACCAGTATAAGACACAACTTAATTCTCATTTTTTCCCATAGCCCTACCCACCCTACCACTCCCCCATATACATAAAATTTGTTTCCTTACTTTTTTGTTTATATACTCTACATAGTATCTCTTTGCCTGAGAAACAGCTAGTAAAATTTTTCCCATATTGGTGAATGTCTTTTCACTGTGCTCATGGTTTCTTTTGTTGTGCAGAAGTTTTTAATAGGATGAGATCCCATTTGTTGATTCCTTCTTCTAGTTCTTATGCTATAGAGATTTTGTTTATGAAGTCTTTCTGTAAGCCAATATATTCAAGAGTTCTCCCTAACCTGTTTTGCAGCAGGTTTAGTGTTTCTGTTTTGATGATTAGGTCTCTAATTCACTTTGACTTTACTTTAGGGTTTGGTGAACAAGATAGATCTAGCTTTATATGTAGCAGACATTGTGAAATAGAAAGTATTGTATTCAAAAGGAAATGGTGGGGAGGAGAGGTAAGTAATGAGTGTAAAGAAAAGATGCGGTAGTTAACAAAAAGAGAAACAGTGCTTATGTATATAGAGGAAGAAGTTGGTAGGCTTGGTAGAGGAAAACTGAGGGAAAAAATGAGAATTAAATCCTGTAATATACTGATACAAACTCTCTAGGTTAAGTGTGATCATAATGTGTATATAAAATGTACCAAAAAATTCAAAGAATAAAAATTATTTATACTTTAGGCTTCTCATGTAAAAAATACAATGAAGAAAAAGAAATTAGTAATTAGAATAGAAATCAGGCAGAGAGAACAGCAATTTTTGACATCTTTAGAAGCACTGTAAATATTTGATATCAGACTTATCAAAGAATGATATCAAGAGGTTATGCACAACTCTTATGTTCTGGAAAAAAGCTGTTTCTGGGGGAGAGATAATAAGAAGATCGCTGTTGATCCTGTATTCACTTTAGTTACATTAAAACTATTTTAACCTATTTCTAGCTAGAGATACCAGACAACATCAAAACTTCACTCACAGGATGCCCTTGCACTTGGGAGACTGGCGAGATGGAAAGGATGAAAAGGAGACATCGCATCTGATGACCAAGTCCCAGAAACATTTCCATCCTGAGTCCAAACCAGGGATGCAGCAGTTTAATGGGGGAAATTAGCAACAGAATACAGTACAGTATTTGTTTGGTCCATGAACCACAGTGAGCACATGACAACAGAAAAGCCTGGAGATTATGGAACTCCCTGAATTACTATTTGTGGGGTATTACCACTTCATTCCTATATCCTCTATATCTCTTTGTGTTTGAAATTCTTAGAATAAGTCCTATATCCTACACTGAATGAAGAGCCAAAAATTTGAGTTATTCCAAGGTTTTATAACTAACTAGGGATAGAGAAAATATAGAACAGAGATGAATTGTTCCTGCTGAGACTAATCTGAATTTCTGATCTGTAGTAACATAAAAATCTTCTAGTAACCACCAATGTTGGAGTTGTATTCTACGAAGCAGTAGTAGCCAGAAGTGAAATTTGGTGTCTGCCTATAGTGTTCTCCGTTTGCTAAATCTTGAAATTTTATCTTTGACTGAAGCTTGAGGGGCTTTGAGTAATCTATTAGTGAAAGCTGTAAAAGCTCTGCTGCATTATTAGTAAAATCTGAGAAGACTGGTGCAAAAATTATTTGGGAAACTAGAAAGAAAGGTAACCCTCATGATGAAGGGGGAAAAAGTTTGCCAGGATCACAAATTGTAGCTGAGTAATCAGGTCTATCCAGAATATGCAAAGCATCAACTAAATTTTAAAATTGTATTTTAAAATTTTTAAATTATATATATTAAATTGTATATCGTATAGGAATATAGTTAAACTTATTTTAAGGCAAAACTTAAACAAAGTATATAGGTGTATTGGGTTAGAAAGCAAATTTTTCATTATCAATCTTCTAAGACAAAGTCTCAAAATTTTTCAGTACAAAAACCAAACCCAGTGCAGTGCCAGGTAAATGTCTTGGTAAAGATCAAATGAGAATTTTATCATGACCTTTGGTAATCTATTAACTTGACTGAATTAAAAATACCCAAGGAATAGTAAAACACACTTCTGTCTGTGTCTGGACAGGCTACGAGAAAGGAAACTGCATATTCTAGATGGTCCTTGCTATGTCCTTTCTTGTCCGGCTTCCTCGTTCTGCCTTTCATGCTGCGGAGTGAGCGGCCTTGCTCTACCCTTCTCTCCTGCCCTCAGGTTCCTCCCTCAGGGCCAGCTGACAAAAGACTGATCCCTGAAACTGTGGTCCAAATTAAATTCTCACCTCCTGTAAGTTTTGTGTGCCAGTTATTGTGTTTCAGGGATAGGAAAGCTGACTGATTTAGTCACCTAATGGCAAGTTATGGTAGATTCTTATGAAAAAGAAAATTTAAATAGATGAGAGGCAACACTTTAGCATGTGAAATCAAGATCTGTGGAGAACAATATCCGTGCAACAGGACTATCCGTGCAATCAGGAGATCAGCAGTGTCTAGTGGCCTAGATTTCACAGTTGCTAACTGTAATTGACTGTGGATTACCTACCACTCTTTTTTATTTTTTTATTTTGCACTTTGAATGGAAATATCCATGATGTTATTCTATATTTCTCCAACCATTATAGCACATTATAGGGTTCTGGTGTGTGTGTGTGTGTGTGTGCGCGCGCGCGCACACGCGAGCGCGCATGTGGTTCCAGTTCACGAGTCTTCACGTTCAGAATTGTATATGTCTGAGGCATCATGCTTCCCTGCACATTATTTAGATGAAAAGATGATTTCCACTTGAGATAGCACTTGGTTAGTCTCAGTGTAATGTTGAATACACTTTGCATGTAGGAAGTGTGGAAATACATTGTAGTCAAGAAACAAACTCTGCAGTTTTTAAAACATAGACTCCAAGTTGTCGCATGCTTTTCTTATCAGTAACCGAAGGCCTACAATCTCTTTTTAAATCTAAGAGGGAACATGGCTGCTTCCCAAATAGGGTAAAAGTAATGGAGAACAACTTCATTACAGTTCGTCCTGAATATGTGCACGTGGGAAAAAGAAGACAGAGGTAAGGACAGAGAGAGAAGGAAGGATGGAGAGAGAAGGAAGAGAAAACAGAAGGAGAGGGAAAGATGAAGACAGAAGGAAGAAAAAAGGGAGGGAGAGAAAGAGGGAGAGACATATGTTATCTTCTGAGGCATCACGATGTGAAGTTTGACTACCATGAAGCCATCACTCATGTAGAAGTCACAAGCACGTATTACTTTTTACTTCATTACTTTCTAGATGCCAGAAAAGTAGCCAGACTAAACTTTTAGATGATCCTACTCAGCTACTGAGTCCTCTGCAGAGTTAGCTCTTGGCTGAAAATCCAGACACTACAGTGACCCACACAAAGTCGGGGGCTAAAAATGTATTGCTTTATGTTCTCAATGTTAGAGATGATTTGAATCAGAGGAATATTAACTGAAATATCAATACCAGTGAGAAACAATATAACACAATCCAAATTCTAACAATTCTTTTAAAAAAGAAGGCAAAGTGAAGAGTAAGGTCATGATTCACATTTCTGAGTTACTTGTTTTCAAAGGTAATATTTCCCATAGGAAATTAAAAGTAGGATAAATAATTGTTTAAAGTTCAGGTTAGTTCTCAGAGTCTCAGTAACCTGTAGAATGAAATGTAATTTGAGTGGATAACTTTGATCATCTAAGGAGCTAGCCGGGAAATCAGATTAGCCTCAAGATTCCTTTTGTCTCTAAATCTTACATTACCTGTGAAATCCATAAACAAATAGAAAAATATAAACAAACCAAAAAAAATCAGCTTTTGGATACAGTTTACTAAATACTTGGCAAACGGACAGCAAAGCAGGATCACTTCTCTGAATTGCCAGCTGTAATGAGCATAACGTGTAGGTAATGCCAAGGGGAAATGAGACAAATGTAGCAGACTTAAAAGTGGAGATAATGTGATTTGGAAAGTCCCAGAAAATGAGATTTGTATAATGAACAAAGTACAAGAGAAACATATGTTGGATATCTCAAATCGTTGATGTATTTTTAAAATTGTTCTTATAGTGATATTTTCTTTTTTGTAAAATAAATACCTTCTTAGATGACTGACTATGCTTATGACCTTCAGTAAGCTGTGCTAACATTTCCACTTCTTTCTATACTCAGTGTACTACAATTCACTAAGATGTTAACTAAATCTCAGTAAACAGACAAAAATGATTCAATGCTTTATAGTAAAAAAAGAAAGGCAGTTACTTGAAAGTTTTGGTCTTTTAGCATGTGTCCCTTTAAATAACTGCTTAACTTCTAAATGCCAACTCTAAGACTGCAGTCAAACTTTAAATTAATATTTAAAATAAGAAATCTTCTGAGCTGATTTTGGAACACTAGATGGATAGATTGATGGGACATGGAAGGTAAATAAGAGATTCTATTGGGGAGTGATGCAATATGTTTTTTAAAATGTTTATATAAAATGTAAAAAATAGGTGACTTTACAGAAAAATGCCATTTAATTAAATTATAGTCATCGTAATTCTATTTGAAATCCAAAAGGCCATTATTTTAAGTGGGAAAAGGGAGTGGAGAAATATCTTTCTAACTGGTTTTCTTGAATCTAGGTAGGTTAATTTCACCTAGCATCAATTATTACTTTTCCTTCATTTCACGTATCTTCTTTACTCTGTAACTTATTTCCCATTAATCTTTATGCATTAACAAATTAGTGGGATGTAAATAAATTGTAAATAAGGCAAGTAAATAAGAGAAGAGGCTAAAATGTTATTTTCTCTACCACCAAGCAGTAACAAGAAGGAAAGAATTGCTTTCCTGTTTAATATTAATATTTTTTCACTTCTGGGATGAAACTATGCATCTTGCTATATTTGAAAAAATGTTCTCCATATGAATGAAAGAATAGTAGATAAAGTAGAACACATTGAGCTCTAAGGCACTTTGAGTTATACCACTGTAGTTACCTTTCTTTCTTCTTGTTCGTCTTCTTGTTCTTGTTCTTCTTGTTTTTCTTGTTGTTGTTGTTGTTGTTCTTCTTCTTCTTCTTCTTCTTCTTGTTCTTGTTCTTCTTGTTCTTGTTCTTCTTCTTGTTCTTGTTCTTGTTCTTCTTCTTCTTCTTCTTCTTCTTCTTCTTCTTCTTCTTCTTCTTCTTCTTCTTCTTCTTCTTCTTCTTTTTAAGACAGGGTCTCACTTTTGTAGTTCAGGATGGCCTTGAGATCAGCCTTCAACTCACAACAATCCTCCTACCTGTGCCTCCTGAGTTCTAGGATTACAGGCATAAACCACCTACCTGGAAAAAACCCGGCATTGTTGTATGTGGTTACTGGGATAGAACCTGAACCGTTGCACTTGCAAGGCAGGCGTCGGAACCCCTGAACTAAGTCCCTGGTCCTCTAGTTACCTTTCTTGTAAAATGGATTGACCTTCTAAAAGTATAAAATGATTTTTGCTGGCAATTAATTCCACCAATTTTGGTACAGGGCTTTAAATTTGTCTCACATTGTAATTAATAATACCAACAAATGTCTGATGTAATAAGTTAATACTTCGGTCTTTTGGAAGCTTGGGATGGTCAGTGGCTTCCTATGGTGTTGTAAAATTCATTCACTTACATCTCAGTAGATAGTTTTTACACTGAGTGTCAATTAGTTCTAAAACACATTGTGATATTTTAAGATACCGATATTGTGAAGCTTTTGGTATTTATCTTGTCAGTTTAATGTCCAAGACCTTAAAATCGTTCACATTTACAATCTTTTTTGTTTTTTTTTTATTTTTTTCTCCTACTTTTGATTACAGCCTAAGTTAATAAAAAGAGTATAGCTCATCTAAATTATTATACATATTATGTGTGGGCACATCCCAAACTTTAACACGAGCATTATTAAATCAAAAGGCAACTTTCCTTCTCTTTCAAAGAAGAATTCATTTGCCAAAATTTCAGAAAGTGGCAAAGGAATGCTCTGGCATGCTGGGAGTTTTCACCCTTTTTTTTCTGCAGAACCACAGATCCTGTCATTTGTGATTACAGGTCGAGTTCCTGGGCTGTAGCCCTTTTCTCCTTAGTGTGGAGATTATAATCCTTTTTTTTCTTTTTTTTTTGACACAGGGTCTCTCTTTGTAGTTCAGGCTGGCCCTGAGCTCAGCCTCAGACTCATCACAGCAGTCTTCCTGCCTCTGCCTCCCGAGTTCTGGGATTACAGGCATGAGCCACCACACCCGGCACTGTGGTATGTGCTACTGGTTGCTGCTGGGCGTGAGTTTCCACATCCAGTATAGATATGTAGTTACCGGGGATTGAACCTGGGTCCTTGCGCTTGCAAGACAGGTGCTGGAACCACTGAGCTAAATCCCTGGCCCCGTGGAGATTATAATCCTTAAGTTTTTTCTTTAACGGAAATATTTGTTTTCTTCACTTTCTTCCTGTATCGTACTCTTCAGCCAGCCTCACTGGAGGAGTCTCCATAATTTGTCCATCTTAGAGCCTAACCTACAGAGTGCATTCACCCAAAGTGGAACTTTTTGTTTTAGAATACGTCTCATAGAGCTCCAAAGGCATGTTTCCTATAAAGTGCTTCCTGTAGCATTATAGAATAAAGATAAAGTAATTCATGTTCTCTTTATTCTCAATAGAATAAGTCATGGATACAGTTTTTATGGTTGTTTTCTGCCTATCCTGAGGGAGCTTTTATTTTTATTTGTATTTATGTAGCAATTTAGGATGCAAGACACTCTGTGAGGTTCCGATTTCATCATTGGCCCAAGAAGGGTACGCAGAGGAACATTTATACCAAAACCTCCACACACAAATTCATGATTATCTCATGGATTCCACATGAGTCTGAAGTGGCAGCCAATTTATGAGGTTCAGGATTATGTCACTTAATCCTACATAATTTTTAGAGTCAAACTAATGTTTACAAAACCAGAAATTATACATCAGATTACAGACATCAGCCTTTCCTGAATTTCCTGTTACCTCATGGTGACCCTTTGAGTGGTAATGCTCAGGTGATATGAGCAGAGATGATCCTGGTTCCTGAAATGTGCCCTCCTCTGTGACACCCTTCCATCACTCACACTGTATGCCTTATGTCCTAATCAGCTGCTTGTCATTTTCTCCTCTTGGTCCTTGACAAGTTTTAAAAATTTCTCCTATAGGTTTAGACTTCGTAACAAATATCCCCATGTCCTATAAGTTGTATAGTTGTTTTATTTCACACTGAAAGTAAAACAATGCTTTTTTTCATAATGAGTACCTCCCCCTCTCTCCTTGTCTTTACAAAACAAACCAAACAAAAGCATAAGGAGATACTCTACTGAAGAAGATTCTCTTATGGGCTGCATTCTACAGCTACAGAACACAGCTGAAGCTGTAGAGACCATGTTTAACTGTTGATCAGGGTCCTAGGTGAGTTTCCATTCATGTAAGAATTGTCTTTGTGCTGTTAGGGACACAGTGGGGTTACTCTAATTCTACTTACACATTCACATAAGATGATTCACAAATGCAGTTCAATTGACTTACCTAAATTGTTTCAATTATTAAGAATATGTTTTAAAGCCTTTTCAGTTTTATCTAAATTTAATTACATTCTCTATGAGGAGATACCAGGACTAACAGGACTTTGTTTTCATATCATACATTTGAAATGGCAGTGCCAGTCAGAACAAAGGCTGCACACAATTACTCACGTTTGACTTGAATGAGGACATACGAATGCATGGCTGTAAAGCAGACAGGCAGGAGAAAACTATTCTAGGTAGGGAAGGCAACGTGAGCTAAGGCAGGAGAGGAGAAGAGAACTGTAGTTAAGGCTTAGGCTAGATGAAAGTGGGAAGGTTTGAGAAGCTGCAAGATTTCATGAAGAGAAAGTGGACACAGAGATTGGTTGGTATCAAACACACTAGTGTGTTTTACTCAGGATGTAAGGCACTCTGTGAGGTTCCGGGTTAATCATTGGCCCAAGAAGGGTATGCAGAGGAGCAACATAGTTATAAACAGATTAAAAAAGCATTTGACTCTGTAAATATTGTTATGAATTGTAGAAGAAGGATCTTGAATGTAGAATAATAACATTGGAAGAATCTTGTAGTTAAAGAGTGACAGTTATGCTACATGAGGCCATAATAATGGGATCAGTGTGTGTGAGAGGACTTGAAGAGATATTTCACAGCTACTGTATATAAGATTCAGTGAATATGAACAGCTTTGAACCTGGAAAAACAATTGACCCACTGAGCGAGCAGAGGAATGAGTGACGAAGTGAGCACAGGGAGTGCTTTCGCAGAGCGGGTCAGCAGGTCTCTTTCAAGGCACTCACAGGACAGTTTTGACATTTTATTTTCCAAAAGTTTGTGTCAGTAATTCCACACTTTGATTCTTCTTTGTTTATCAAACTAATGGCCCTTTTTCTTAATCCCATAGTTAACAGGTATCTGTTCATCAGAATAATTTGGGAACGTGGATGGATCATTTCCCTCTGAAATACCAGTTTTGTTAATTGCTACTTTCACATCCAATCCTTACCAACTCTGATTATTATATGTTAGCGGTTCAACTGAATTACAAGTTTTCTCTGACTAATGAGGAGAAATTGTGAGTGGTATCTTTTTGATCCCATAGAATTTATAAGATTCAGTATCAGTTACTTATGACATATCTAAATATCTCATCAACAGAAAATCAACCTTTTTTGCGTTTTTCAATGAATCCCACATAAACCTAAGAGGTAAAATTCCATCAATAAATTCAACCCATATTATATATATTATATATTATATAATATATTATATTATTATATTATATTATATATAATATATATCTAATGGCATAATATATAATGAAACATAATATATAATAATATATAAATAAGCATAATATATACATAATATGCTTTGAATTTTATATATATATATATATATATATATATATATATATATATATATATATATATGGAGAGCGAGAAGAGAGTACTAGAGATAGCCCTGGTAATCCCAACTTTTAGGAAACATATAAAAGAGAGAACAATTTAGGTGAGACTGAAGAAGAAAAGGAAAGTAAATGTTCTCTCTCAGGTTTAAGGAGAGAGCTAGATTAGAGGTCTCATTTGACCCAGCTATTCCCCAGTTAGGTAAATGCACAAGAGGATTCATATCACAGTGACAAAGCTACACTCATATTTATAGAAGCTCAGTTTGTGATAGCTAAATATTGGAAACAACCCAAATGACCACAAACTGTGGATTTTCTATAAAATGGAATAGTATTCAGCAATAAAGAATTATAAATTTAAGTCTTTTATACTCAAGTGGCTATACCTTGAGGATATAATCATAAGTGTAATAAATAGGTCACAGATGTGTGAATACTGCATATTTTCTCTGATATGAGAAACTGAACATATGAATGAGTTCTGGAATGTATGATAGATATTGTGAAATAGAAAATATTCAAAGGGGAAAAGGGAGTATGGATAAATAATAAGGGGAAAGAAAAATGTTATGGTAAAAGAAACAAAGCTTATGTTATATAGGGTGGGGATTGTAGGATGGGTAGGGGAATGCAAAAAAAGACAAGTCATGTCGTGTACTTACAAATTCTCAATGTTGAGTATGATCATGATGTGTATATAAAATGTACCAATAAAATCAGTTTTTAAAAATTACAAAGAATGAGTGAAGGACTATGTAGAATAGCATATGGAGTTAAAAATGAATTCTTTAAAGTGATTTATTACATAGCACAACAGATCATCAACAGTCTTATCAAGATGAGAAGGCTAGGTGCAGTGGCCAGTTTCTGTAATCAAAGCAGTGTGGGAGCTTGAGGCAGGAAGATCACAAGTTAGAGCCTTGGTTAGGCAACTTAGTGAAACATAATCTCCAGTTGCTATTAGAAAAAAAGCTGATGACCCAGTCTCTGAATAAAAAATAAAAGTGCTGGGGATGTGACTTATTTAAAAAATCCTGGGTTCAATCATGAATATATCATATATACACACTCACACATGTGCACACACACACACACACGCACGATGAAAAGTGTTCTTCACTTCTCAAAATAGTTTATAGTATGTTTCCATGAATAAAACAATATGATTATAAAATTTCAAAATTAATGTGAAGGATACTTGGAAAGTTTCTTATAAAACTTAATATATGCCTTTATTCTCTGCCCCACTAATTTCACTCCTACATATTTAGTCAAGGAAAATAAAAATATATGTCCATAAAATTGCTGTGATTGTAAATGGTAAAAGTAGCTTTATCCACAACAACTAAAACTAAAGCCAGCCAAGTTGTATATAACATAAAGAATGGATAAATACTATTATACACTTCTGGCAAAGGAAAGTATTCAGCAGTGCAGTGGGAAATGGTGCTGATCTGTGCTTCCTCTGAGCTAAACCTCAAGAACATTCCAGTAGATAAATATAGCCAGACACAGAGTATCAACTATTGTGTGATGCTATTTATGTACAACTTTACCACAGGCAAAACTTAACTAGAGCTATAGAAGTAAAACAAATGGTGTTGTGACTCAGGAAAGGGAAGGACTGACTGAGGAAGAAAAAAAAAAAGATAACTTTGTGGAGGTAGAATTCTTCACACTTCGACAGACTTCTGTATTATACAACATTTTTGATAACTCATGAAACAATATACGGACCACTTCATCATTTTGAAGTTATCCTTTAGTCAAAAGGAAAAGGAAACACAGCATCAATGAGAAAAATGCATATAGAACATATTATAGCAGTGCATCTGTAGGGAGTGGTGAAAAAGGAATTTCTGGAAAACAGAAAGAAGACTTGAGAGGAAATTGTTTTCAAATAATGGTGGAGACTCCAAGATGCATGAAAAGAACAATGGAGGAGAAAACCTCAGACTCAAGAAGAGGGGTGTTGATAGAGTGCTATCCCACAGTAGGAGGAGGAAAATGGATTAAAATTACCAGCCATGTTTTGCTTAAATGTTCTAAAAGGCCAAAAGGCAGACAGAACAGGCTCAGGAGGTTTAAGGATTAGTTCAATTAATTTATAGAGGGTTACATAATCAATCATGAGAAGAGGGTAAACATAAAAATTTAGTTATTTGGGCTCCACGGTGTCCTCCTAAGGATAAGAGTATCTCTGGGGCCTCTATAATTGACTTCTAACAAGGTAGATAATTTTGATCATGTTAGAGACCTTTCTGAAATGGACTGTGCCCTGGGCTACTGCCTCAGTAAGGAATAAGCAATAGCAATCCTCATCTGAAATTGTTTTTACAGAAGAAAAGTCAAGTACCAGCAGAAACTTTACACAGGAGTTACAGTGGACTCTGAAGTCTGATGCAAACAAAAATTGCCAGATACATTTGGAACAAGCTCAGCGAAGACTAACTCAGCCAAGAACACTTTTTTTTTTTCTCAATGAATTTAATGAAAAAGTACTCGGGGCTTTGTAAAAAAGCAGCAGTGGCTGGAAAGGTTCTCAACAATCACTCCGCATTCCTGGTGCAGACACCCTGAGCCCCTTCAACTCTGGAACCAGATGAAAAATATTAGCCAAAATGACTAGAGACAAGTGAGTGGGGACAAAGCATGCCTCGTGTGTTATTTGGTGCTACTTGAAATTTGAAAATACATGCTAAATGTTAGGAAATGTCACAGAACAATACAGGTTTAAATAATGATAATAGCTCCAGCACTCCACAAACAAAGCTCTGAAGTGGCTGCATTGTAAACTACTCACATTTGAAACCATGGATGATAAAATTCAGAGAAGAGAATAAATGGAAAACCACCTGAGAGGAGAATAATAGAAATTAGAAATATGTTCTAAAAACACAAAAGTACAATAGAAAAATATATTACATTCTCTCATTGAACATTGTTCTTATTGCTGTCATATAAAATATGTGTTTTACTGGCAAAAACCTTTTGAAAATAATCATTTATTTTAGAATTTTAAAAAATCCTCATTTCTCTCCAATGAAATTGACTCATTGAAATTATGGAGTCTTTAATTCTGCATTTTTCTGAGTACTGTTGACAGAGCATGTTGTTATTAAAATGCATATACAAAAAAATGGAGTCAGGATTTTGGTCCATTCTTTTTGCAGAAACAATACGGTACATAAACATCTTTTAACTGTAATAAGTACAGGGAGTTGTCCTCACCTGGTAACTCTTACTCTAACAAAATCTCCTGGACTTGGAGGTTTGGACAAAGGCTATGTATAAGATCAGACTGCAGGAGGTGTCTCCCAGGCTTTTCCCTGAGGACTGGCTGCCCCTTTGTAACCTCTCTGCCTTTGTTTCGTGTGTACCATATCCCGTGGCTCCCGCTCTACAGATATATTGGGTTGATGCCCCATAATGACTGCATTTAAACTTACGGGACAACTCAGACAGCTGATTTCATGCAAAGATAGCAGTTCACGGCCATCTTGAATTAGACACCGTGTCTTTATTAGGCTCTTTGCTCACTGTACACTCAAAGTAAACCATGAAAGATGATCTGTTTTGCTTTCTGATGATCTGGCTTTTGAAATGTCTCTGAAAATTAAGTGAAAATGAACTCTGACAATGTAGATCTATCTCATACGTGAGGGAGGTTTTCATAAAGCAACAAAACAAGTTACACTTATTTTTCCTTGGTAGCCTTTACATTGGGAGATCACAATGGAATTGGGATTGGGAGTGTCTTACATGATTATGACTTGGCACATTTAGGAGAGTTGTTCAGGATGGCTTTGTTTTTTTAAATTCAGATGTTTCATATTACAGGGCTGAAAAGGTATAATATTCTGCTTAGTCTATTCTGCTAACCAGTTCCTGATGCCAAGACACCTGCTGTCTAAAATTTAAAAACTTGAAAAAAGTCAGAAAAAGAAAGAGAAACCCAGATTTCCCTGCCTTGAGATTTATATAAAAGATGAGGAAGTGGATATTATTCTTGGAGAAGGTTGTTTCTAAAATACGCTTGCTCACTCTGACCACCAGTGTTTGAAGTTAGAGAATTACACTTTGTTGGTGGGGCTTGCCATTTTGTATATTGTAGAGAGTTTAGCAGCATCTCTGATCTCTATTCACTAAACACCAGAAGCCACCCACCTCCCACATTCTCATTTGCTGCAATTAAAATGCTTCCTTTTATGTTTTCTTTTCTTTTCCTTTTGGGATTAAACTCAAAGCCAGCACACTGAGTTATATCTTCATTCCTTCTTTATTTGGGAGAGAGTCTCAGTAGGTGGCTGAGCTGCCTTTGGGCTCCAGTCTGTGTTCTCTCTGCCTCGGCTCCCACAGTCCGTATTAGGGTTACAGGTTCGTGCCGCCAAATCTGTTTGGCTTCAAATGTTGCCAAACACCCTTCAAGAAGCAAAGCTGCTCCTAACCAGGAGCTGCTACTCTAAAAGGGAGAAGGAGAACTAGGCACTATCAGGAGAGAGGGACAATGTCCTGCGAGTCTTCCCTTTTTTGGATTGCTTTGTTTTCCTACAGTTTGTAAAATAACTGAGTATTTTTTATTCAAATCTTTATTGGTACATTATGAATACACATCACCATTTCATTCAACATTGAGAGTTTGTACCAGCATATGACATGACTTGATTCTCATTTTTCCCATTACCCCATCCATCTTGCAACACCCCCTCCCCCATAAAAAAGGAAACAAAGG
>PVIR01002401.1:35601-103227 GCA_004026965.1 Petromus typicus
CGCAAGGACCCGGGTTCGATTCCCTGGTAACCACATAACAATACTGGGTGTGGAGACCCACACCCAGCAGCAACCAGTACCACATACCACAGTGCCGGGTGTGGTGGCTCACGCCTGTAATCCCAGCACTCGGGAGGCAGAGGCAGGAGGATTGTGATGTGAGTTGGAGGCTGAGCTCAGGGCCAGCCTGAACCACAAAAGCGAGACCCTGTCTCCAAAAAACCTAAAAAAAAAAAAAAAAAAAAAAAAAAAGGAAACAAAGATAAATGACTATTTTTAAAGTGGGTAAGGTAATTATCCATGGGTGGTAAACGAATTGCAGTTCTCTTCTCGCTCTCCTCTACCCTAATCAATACGACAGTGACAATGAAGGATCAAGAGAGATAGAAACTCAAAAAGACAATGGAACTCGTAAAACAAATATGATAGATAAGCAATTTAATGTTTTTAAGCCAAAAAGGATATGGAGTGGTGACTAGTAAATTAGCAGATCATAGGGAATCACTATTCAAGTGGCCAAAATACATTACCTTTACCAGCAAGACACTAAAAGACCAACAGTATTCTAGAAGATGAGAGTGATTGATATTCAGAGATACAGTTATGAGAATTAATTAAAAAGTTTTCTTTGGAGTACATGAACTTCCAAGTGCCCTCCCCATTCCTGGTGAACTGCAGTCATTCTTCTCACTGGAGCAACTGAATTAATCAGAACAAAATGAGAATTTAGAGTTATTCAATTTGAAGAGTTTAGTAGGAGGCTCATACACACAAGCAGAGGGCTACTTAAAAATATTCACACTCTTCATTCAGATCTAATTACTGTCGTTTTGACACCTAAGAAGGCTCTGGTATTTATTGCCTCAGGTAGAAATTAGGATGACTCTGATACTGGTTAGATTTGTCTAATTGTTGTCCAATTAGCCTGAAAGGAGTGCATGTGTTCAACCATAATAGATGTTCTTTCTCACTTACATGAATAGTACGAAGCTCTGTTATCTTTTGGTGCACCATGGTGAATCCCAGACACATACTGGTGAGATTTTGCATCTTCCTGTGTGTTCCTCAAATTTGTATCCTTTCTCAATTATTCTACCTTTTTGAATTTACCTCTGTCTACACAATGGTTGATGTAGCTGTGTGTACTGGAAGTACTTGCCTAACATCTACCAACTCAAAAGTTTTAGTTGTTAAGATTTAAGAAAAATATTGTTTATCATTTTTTTTCATGATCTGCTTTGCTCTCAAACATGGATGAAAAATGATGGTGGTAAAGTTGGTAGTAGATATAATGGAAAAAGTTGAGCTGAAAAATTGAAGCTTTTGAATGGCAGACTATGGTGAAGAAATGATTTTTAAAATTTTTTCCTTATTATTTACCCCTATACCCTATTTCCTTTTAAATAGTTTCTATTTCACAATATCACCTACATATACTAGAACTCACTTACATCTTCATGTTCTCATACCAGAGAGAAGATATGATATTTACATATAATGAGGGGAAAAGAATGAGATAGTAGTAATAACAAAAAAGGAAACAAAGCTTATGTTTATAAGGGATGGAGGTTGCAGGATGGGTGGGGGAAGGGGAAAAATGAGAATCAAGTTGTATCATATTCTGGTACAAACTCTTAATGTTTAGTGTGATGATGATACATATTCATAATGTTCCAATAAAAATTTGAATTAAACAAACAAAAAACAAATGAAATTTTCCAATTCACACCATATGCAAGAATCATATTATTATTCACTACCACATGTTAAATTATCCACTTTGGGTAAAATGGATTTTCTAATTGGACATAGAATTCCTGGTCTCTTGGTTCAGTCAGATAACGCTCTATGCTAGTGCTTTCTGAGTGTATGTTCATCTTATCAAAAATGTCTCTACCACTAAAAATGACAGATGATATATAATATGGAATTATACTGTATGATTATATAATATTATACATGGTGTACAACATTTATTTGAAGCAAAGTACCTATCTGGGAAATTATGTTCTTAGTTACTCACATCATTACTTAAGCTTAGAATTCTAAAAAAGTCAATGTAAACATTAGGTGCATTTGCACTGGATAAACCCATGTGGATGTTATTACTTTTATTATAAAACAACATTTAACGGTGTTTACTCAAACAAGAGAAGATAACAGAATTGACTGTCCTGCTGAGTCAGCGACAAAGTGGATATCAAGGTCATTTTTCAGCCTGTGTTAACTAGCATGTCAATTACTCTTTGCTTTGACACATAGCAGTCCTAGAGTCAGGGCACAGCCTGGGAGGGAGAACCCACCACAACAGCCGCAGGCCTCAGGTAGGTTCCCTTTATACTGTTTACTATAAATACAACCCATGAGAGATTTTAAACTGAAGAATGAAATAGTTAAATTTGAGTTTCCTGCATCTCTATTTTTATCATATCAATAATGTTTTCTTTAAAAATCTGGTAATCTAATACACATGCTTTCCTATTTTCCAAAAGTTATTATTCATAAAGGAATTAAAAATAAACCCTGGAATATTATTTGCAGGCAATAATAATTTACCAAGTTCAGAGAAAATAAAGATGGAATTATGTATTAAATTTTATTTATTTATTATTTGTCAGGCTTTGTTCCATTTCTTTCCTGGCAGAAACTTTTCATTTCTTTCTAGTTTCTATTAATTACTGTTATTTAAAATTTTATTTTTAGTACACATTTGCTGATGATTATATTCATCATGGGGACTTAGCACATGAACATAATGCATCTTAATCTCCATTTTTTCATTCTTTCTACTGCCCTCGCTCATCACCTGGTTCCCTTCTCTTTTGGAAGTGATCCATCTCCTTATTTTCTATTTATCATATATTTGGTTCTTTTACTACACTTAATTTGAGGGTCTCTTATATGAGAAACAATATATTATTTAAATTTTGGTGTCTGATTTATTTTACCTAGCAGTATAACATCAAGATCCACCTATTCTCCTACAAATAACTCAAATTTATCTTTTGTACAGTGGAGTAGCTCTCCATTGTGCATAAATACCACATTTTCTTCATTCACTGCTGTGTTAATGGCTTTTTAAGCCACTTCCAAGCTTTAGGTGATATGAAGTGTCCTGCTATAAATGTGGTTGTGTGGCTATAGCTTTATTTAACCTTCATAAAAATACCTAACTATACTCACAATTAAAATCTGAATTCTGTGGATGGGCTACGAAGAAATAAGTCATGCAACTTACAGTGATAAAACTGAGCTTCTCGTTAAAAACAAAGTTTATGTTTTCTCGCTGAGCCAAGGTCTCTTGATGTATCCTAGGCTAGTTTGAAGTGATATTTTCCCCTCAAACACCCTCCCCACCTGAAGTGCCATAACTACAGGCACAGGCCACCGTGCCCAGCTGAGCTCTCTACCTCAGTCAAGGTTAGAAGCAAAGCTTCTCTTCTACATTAAGCTGCACTGTTATCTCTCTAAGCTCAAGCAAACCAGAAATATTAACTAGTTACAGGCAGTTGACAGAGATGTTGACTAATAACCTCAGATTACTGGCCGTGCATAGAACATCCCAAGACAACCTTGGTAATTGTGTCCCATTTAAGATCTTGCAACAATTTGTGTTTGTTCTATTTCTTTTTTTCTAGAGGAAAAGTTATTTGTAAATTCTTGTCTTCAATGTGATGTTAACCCTAGATTTTCAATTATTGCATTTAAATGTACCTGTTCTGGATTCTACCAGCTGACCAGCTGTAAATTATAGAGGAGTTTTTTGCTTGGCCAAGGCAATGGATTAAGCTTAAAGTAGAATGACTCATTTACTGTTTACAAAGTGTTTTCATAGTCAGACATATCAAAGAAAAACAGTGTTTTGTCACTCTCCTAATTTCCCTCCAACCTTTCAACCTGTACAGAAAATCATAAGCTGGAAGTCATTCTGAAATAAAATGACCCCCCCAATGAATTATATGGAGTGAATCATAGATGCTAAAGGTAGGCTATGGAGTCCATAACCTTGCTCTGCTGCACAGACAGCCTCAGCTAAGGCAAACTACTTCCGGTGGCTGTGCCTCACTTTTTCTTCATTTATGAAATAGCAGTAACAACAGCATATTACCTTATAAGTTCTGGAGGAAATGCAAGACAATCCATGTACCATATTCTGGAATTTAATTATTTTTACATGATTAGTAACTATTGCAAATACTATTATGGACGTCAATGTTCTCTTCATCAAAATTATTTCCTTCATTTTAGTTCATATTATCTTTTTATTCATAAGAACCAAAATTAGTCTCAAATATTTGCTACATGTAGGCCTTTTATATGAAATATTGAATATTAAAATTTGAACTAGTTCTCAAAATTTTTTTCCAAAAAATTGTAATACTTATTTACAAAATATTTAGCACACATAAAATTAACTTAGAAGATAGACGAATTTTCCTTTCAATTTAGGAATTGATTTTATCCTCCAGAATATAATTTTGAAAGGGGCAGAGTGATGGTTGTGTGTTGCATTTTATTTTTGGCTTAAAACAAATGTGTTTCCCCCAGATCCTCTGTGAGGCCAACTGCCTTAACACGAACTGAGAGGTCATTTAACTCAACCCTTAACTATTTTAACTAGGTTTGCTTCTGCTGTACTCCTGTTTAAGAGTCCTGTATTTAACAGTCAGACAAAGGCATTGTCCTCTGGCCACTTTATATTTGGATCATATCACGCAAGTTAACTGCCAATAGGATTTCAGGCTCACTCAGACACTGACCAGTGGAGAGCTACTTGCCTACCACTTTTCAAGGATAATGTGTAACAGGAAGTTGTCCAGTATTCCAAAACACTAAGAATGCCAAATCTAGGAAGAATGTGGAACATCAGGAAATATCAGAGATCATTGGTACAATTTATAATGCCTTGGTAACATTGGAAGACAATTTCAGTTTCTTATAATAATTAACATTATCTTACCATAAAATCCACCCATCATGCTCGATATTAACCTGAAGGTTAATATAAAAACTTATACAATGTTCATACAAAAATGAGCACATGGATATTTATAAATAGCCCAGAGCTAGCAAAATTTGAAAGCAGCTAAAATACCCTTCCATACGTGAACGAATGAACTGAAATACCTCCAGAAAACGGAACATTGCTTAGGACTAGAGAGAAATGAGTTGCAAGCCATAAAAAGATGTGAGCGAAAGACAACTAGTAAGTGAATGATACCAGCTTGAAAAAAGTGCTTGGAATAGTGTACAATTTTAGTGCAATGAGAAGGCAGAAGCAGGAAAGTAGTATAATGATCGGGGATTTCCAGGGACCTGGGAGACAGGAATCACTAGAATGAAAGTGGAGGGTTTTTAAGACACTAAATTATTATTGTATTTTACCTGTTATTTTGTATTTGTTCACAGTTGTTAAATGTGAAGCGGGAACATTAATATGTTTCTGACAGTCAGAGCCAGGTCTTCACACAGTGAGTGCTACCCCGTGCAATCACTTCTCCAAGCAGAGCCTTAGCTCCACAGAGCGCCTGTCTTTACAGCGCCCCCTCTTCCTCTCCATTCCACACAGCCCGTACTGCCCTACTGAAAGCCTCTCGTCTCTCCTTCCCTACTCCCTTCCTTACTCTATCCAGACGGTCTTGCCAGAACCTAAGTCTTTAGGTTGCCTCCTTCTCCAGGGCTCTGGTGCAAGTGGTTCCAGTTGAGTTCCTTTCTCTCTTCCTACTTAAACCCCTAACTAATTCTTAGATCTCGGCTCTGTTGTCTCGTCCCCACCTCTGGCTTTCCTGGCTAGTCCCAAGGAGGTCAAGTAGCGTCAAGTGTTTTTATAGCACCATAAATTGAACATTAAAGTTTGCAACAGAGCTGTACTTTTTCACAGAAAGAAGTGACTATCTCCATAACATCATCTTCCAGTGAACTGCTAGTTCTTTTAGGGAAAGAGGCAGAGTGTTATTTTTGCTTTTTGTTTTCTTTTTTTCGAGTGGTTCATTTCTTGGTACAGAAAGCTAACTCAAAGCCTAATTGTTAACTGAGCAAATGAAAAATGATTTTCTCATGGTCTACCTCTCATAAAAAATATTGGCATAAGAAGTGATTATCTTCATTACTTTTATAAAATAATAGGCAAGTGGTCATTTTACATTTTTCCTACTTCATATTTAGGCTGAAATTATGCATGTACATCTTTAAGTCTCACCACACAGAATAGTGCATCTCATGTGGTAGGGACTGGAGACGCTTTCTGGAAGAGTTTTTTCCCAACTTTTTTGTTTTTACAAGTCATCAGTAGACACATGATTTTCTACACTCAGCTCTGAAAATTCAAAAATTTTTTATTCAAGGGGAGAGAAAATATGTGAGTTGGAAAAGTAAATAATATCAAAATATTCAGTAGGAAGTATTTGAACTGAGAATGTGAGTTGAAAAAGTTAACTGAAAGAAAGATTATAAATTAGTACCGAGTGACTGGGTACTCAGTGCCTCTGTATTCTTTACCATCCTTTTGAATTGGAACTAAATCCTTTTACTACCTTAAGCCACACTCATAAAGACATAAAAACTGTATGTATCATTTCCATTTGTTTTATTTTTGAAAGCTAAGTAAAAACTTTAAAATAGTTTGAAGTGCTTTCATTGAAACATCAATATTATTTTTGTTATTTTTGTGAGCTATTGAATTAAACTTCATGATTACTAAAACAAATATTATCCTCTTAAACATGCTAGTTGTCAATATATCTCCATCTGGTGAACCAGTACCCAGTTAGGAATACCAGAAAGATACATGTGTATTAGAAATTGTGCTTGCCATACGTTGCTAGCAATATGCTACTTTAATCAAGAAAATGAATACCTTGAACAATTTGAGGCTCTTAAGTACAGGTTATCTCAGGGAGTGAGCTGTGTGTGTGTGTGTGTGTGTGTGTGTACAAAATAATTTATATACATACACGGATTACAAGGTGTTATTTGATTGATCCAGGATAGTGGAAATGAAATTAAAGCATTTTTTTCTCATAAAGAAAAAAGAAACCAGCAATTTTAATAAAATGATTAAAGGAAAAGGAAACATTTCATGCAGAGGTTCCTAATGCAGACAAATATAACATACAAAAATAGATTCTTTGAGCTTTCATTGTGTGTGATTTTAAAAATGATAAATGGAATGCGTTCTGACAACCAAGTGCACAAAATAATGTTTAAGAGAAGGAAAATAGTTCTGACTTTCTTCCTCACATCTCATTTTCCTAACTGATAAAAACTTTTTCTTATCTTTTCAGAAATAGCTACTTTCTCAAGTTTTTGGAGTATGTATTTATTTCTTGTGAATATATCAGTTTTATCTAATGTAATTAGATAAGAGTATCTTCTCTACAGGGTAAACTGTTGGTAGTAAGATAGACTTTTGTTCTAATAGCTATGCAGAGTCCACTGTCCAGGCAGAGTGTAACTCATTTCCCACCACAGGAAGCATCTCTGTTTTTCTGTTTGCCATGAATAATTCTGTTTTCTGCATGATGTCTTTACACAGTTGTTAGCATCTTTGCTTCTCACACTCAAAACTGACTAGATTAAAATGATACATTTGCATGGTCATCTAACCACAAATAAACATTAAATTTATTTCCAGGTTGTGTTATTGTCCACATTACTGAAATAAACGTATCTATTTGTATACTTTTCACAGTTAGGCAAATATTTTTGGAATAATCATTACAACTGAAACTACAGGATCTGAGAATCTGTAGCTTTTATACTTTATATATTATTAAATGCTTATTTAAGAAGTTCCACTAATGTATATTTCCTCCACCATCAAAGGAATAAATCCTAGTAGAATATGAATTAAATCTAAGTTCATTATCATTTCCTTGACTTGACATGTTTCTACTTTGACCCCACAAATGCCATGCTATTATTTATTTTTTCTGTAGCCACACTATTATAATAGACCTAAAATACACTTGTGTTGATTTCTGCTTCACAGAGTATGACCTGCCTTCTTTAGAAGTAGTGTTCCTTTAGCCATCATCTCCTGTACTTTGATTTATTTCTTTTTATCAATATCTAATATTATGATTTTGTGTATTTGTTTCTCTCCTAAAACATTAACATCTTGTAAGGTAAAGGGGAAATAGAGAGAGGCAGAGGAAAGCAAAGAAGGGAAAAAACTTTGATGGAGAAAAGGAAAAAAAAAAAAAGCTTATGTGATGGGACTCTGGACATTGTAGGGCGCAGGGAAATGTGAAAAAGTGAGAATTAAAGTATATCATCTACAGGTACAAATTCTCAATGATGTGTGTGATCATAATTTTACCTAAAAATATATCAATAAAGGTAATAAAGGAGGAAATAAAATAAAATAAAATATTAACTTCTTGAGTCAGAGATGTTATGTCTTCTTCCTGATGTTTCTCATTGCTTAGAAATTGCCTGGATTGAGAAGAAACTCAGGGAATGTGTGTTGTGGGGAAAGAAGTGCTTGTGTTCCTCCCTGTGTGTCATGAAATAGTATAGCCTCTCCAATTTAGCAACGATGGCATCTTTTCACTTTAATTAGCTTAACTTTAGTAGAGAGAGAGATCATCATATATTATTAGCAATTTGCAAAGTTTTGTCTGAGTTTTTTTTATTGCCCATTAGGTTTTGGCTAGCCCGCCTTAGCTCACAACCAATGAGAATCTCAAGTGATATCAGAAACCATGACTGTGTCCTTCTGCTACTTTGTTCACTCACATGGACACAAGTGCACAGTAAGCAAAGCTAAATGTGTCTTTCAGCACAAGCATGGTGCACTCAGTGCAGCTAAAATAAAAAGCCCTAATGATGAACACAGAGTATTTCCCAGGTAAATTGAAAGTGAAGACTTGCACAAAAAGTTTGGAAATAGAAATTATTATGTGAGATCAATCATTTATTTTAATGCCAGCAGGGTCAAATGATTGATCTCTTTTGTTTCCAGAGATTTTTTTTTCTGAAAAAAAATTCAAATAAAATCATCAAGGTATTTTCACAATAAAATGTTGACATGAAAATTGAATTATATAGACTGTTGGAAGCTTTTATATAGGAACAAACTATCAAAAAACCAGTCTGGAACTTACTAACAGAAAACAATCATATTTTCTATGAGCACAAGCTACATATTAGGATAATGATCAGTAAAATGGTGTCACAACTACCTAAGACTCTACCAACTACTTGTCCTAGAAAGACACTTTTTTTTGCATCCTGACAGTAGGAGACCCTAAAATAAACCACCAGAGAGAACTGAAAGAGGGAAGAAAAGTTCCCTGTGAGATCACACTATGCTTATGTCTGTGTCCCTATAAATTTCAGATATTAAAATACTCATTTGCCAAGTGATAGAGTTAGGAAGTTCAGCCACTGGGCGTTAATTAGGACCTGTGGGTGAAGCTTTCCTGCATAGAATTAGGTTCCTTTCAGAAGAAGCCTGAGAGAAAGTGGGCACTACTTTCAGTAGGTAAAGATGTCTATGAAAAAAAGAAGCTCTTAGCAGAACTGAATTTGCTCGAGTTCTGACTTTGGACTTCCCAGCCTCTGTAATTTCTGCTGTTTATGAACCACTCCACCTATGGTATTTTCTCATAACAGCCTGGAAGGTTACATGTTCCTCTTTTCTTAATTTCTTAATGCTACTTAAAATAACCAAGGAAATACATTCTCTAGATTGTGTATATTTAACTATCATTGGTGACATTAAATAGTGCTGAGTAGAGAAAAAAAAAAAACAAAAAACAAAAAAAAACAAATTGAAATCTCAACAGAGCATAGTTCTAAAGTTAAAAGTATAATTATTTAAAATATTTTGTATTTAACAAGTAATAGCCATTCAACCAAACTCTCCCTAAACATTCCCATGAAGACAAGTTTTCTCAGCCAATGGCCATTTGGTATCTGGGCTAGATAATTCTTAGGGAGGGGCGATGACCAGTGCATTACTGGGTGTTTGCCAGCATCCCTGTTCTCATTCATCGGAAGTCAGTAGCACTTTTATCAATGGGGGAACCCACAATGTTTCCAAATAGTATCAAATGTTTTCTGATAATCAAAATATTTTACAATGATCAAGAACACCTGCATCAGAGAGTAATAACCAGTTGCTTCTTTTGAATTTAGGGAGAAGATGGCACTCCTTCACACCCCTGGGACTCTATTTGCTTTTAAAAGGTAATGGCACTTGTTTGCTTTTAATTTAACAGGAAGTTTAGTATCCCCAAGTTTGTGTCAAATTCTGTGGCCAACTCAGTGGTAAGAGAGGATCAATATTAGGCAGTCTGTCACTTGTGCACACCTGAGCAACATTTTCCCTTTCTGTTAGTCATCTGGAAATTCCATGCAGCGTGTCTCACTCACTCTTCTGCCTCTCAGTATTATCGGTTTTTTTCAGGCTCCTTTGTGAAATTCCAGAGACTAACCAGATGTGTCATTGAGGTTTACCTCTATCCTCATTGCTGGAGTCTCTTCCCTCCTCATGACGAAGTTTTCTAGGACACTTTGTTCCTGTCATGGTCTCTGTTCCTAAGTCATGACATGTAGGCTCAGACATTCAGGTGTCATCTCCTGGGTGAAACTCATCACTTTCTTATTGAACTCCAGGCATACCTGTCTAACTGTGTCCTTAGTCTTTGCTTGAACATCTTAGAGGTGCATCAAATCTGTAAATAAGCTTTTGATTTGCATCCCATCAGCCTCCACACCAGCCTCTTCCTCCCGTGGACCTCTCCTCCTTCAATACTTTTTGTTCCATTTTACCCATTACCCAGGCTGAAAATGTTTTTACCCTTCTTAGGCCTCCATGAGATTGTCCTGTTCACTTATCTTCTAAAAATATCCCAAATCCCCCACCTCTAACCACCATTACCATGGTTAACCTGATAGAAGCCACAGAATCATTGCTTGTATTTCTGAGAACTGTGACCAGTCCTATGTTTGCCTCATAACATTCTACTTGTACCACAGAGCTAGGGTGATTCATTTATAATATGAGTCTTGATATCAATGTGTGGCTTATCTTATGCTTAAATTCTTTAGCTGCCTCCTTTTTTATTCCAAGAAACAGACCAAGCTCCCATGATGATCCTCCAAACCATATGTGACCTTTCTTCTCTCTTCCTCTGTGATTTCATCTTCTCATTACTCCAGCCATCGCTTGTCTTTTATCATTTGCTCCTTTCCTTGAATGAACTCTTCCCAAATATTTTGGGTACTCTCCCTCCATTGCTACTCACATGTTACTTTCCAAAAGAGACCTTTCTTGAAAACTGTATCTTGAATTACTTTCCTATCTTCTCTCCCTTCTTTGGTTTAACTACATGTGTTATACATCTGTATCTTTATAGGTATATTTTATTTTTCTTCTATAGGCATATACATTCCATTAAAGCAGCTGCAGTACTTTATTTGCTATTTGACTCCTTGCTCTCCATGAGCTCCCAGAACATATTTGGTCAAATACTAAATAAAGGACTCAAAATGTGTTGAATAACACAGATGGACTGAAATGAATTCTGGAAATAAGATAGAAAACAGGACTTGAGTCTACAATAGATTGGCTTTAGAGTTAACCTAATAAAAATCATCTTTGATATATTTATAAGCCTTCTAGCAACAATATTAAAGCTATCCAGTAGAGGACCCAAGACTTTACCTGCAGATGTAATGGTTGGATTATGAAAACAGCCTGATTCAGTCTTCCTGAATCTCAAATGCTTTCCTGACACCTTGATACTTCTCTCAGGCCCAGTTGCTATTGTGCATTAAAAAGAAAGGAACATAAAATTCAATTCACCAAAAGCAAATGCCTAACTTTGCATGGAGAGGTCACTTAATACCTTTTTATCAGTCAAAGGATCTCATCAGAATTAAAGCGGTACTGCAATTATAATAACAAAGAGTTTCTCTTAAGAAGTCTCAAAAAAGATATGTCCATTGTTTCATTATAAGTCAGGAGATTTCATAGTTAGTAGACTTTTTATGAAGCACTATAAAAGAATAGAAATGATTTGATAGATCTTATCACTAATTACAAAACAAGAATGAAGGTGTACTTTATAATATAGTCTGATAATTTCTCCCAAAAGAAATTAAAACATGTTCACATGGAGAACTGTGCAGAGTGTTCATAACAGCTTTACTTTCATTAATCCAACCCTGACAATAACCTGAATGCTCATCAGTTGGTGAATGGGTAAACAGGTTGTGATACGTTCAGCATTAAGGCAGCGTGTACTGGTACCTGAACAGCTTAAATGAACCTAGGAAACGTGCTAAGAGCAAGAACTGCAATATGATGCAGTACACACTTCAGAGTTCTATGCATATACCACTCTATCCAGTGATAGAAATCAGAGCAGTGACTATGTGGAATGGGGTCAGGCAAGGGAACTAACCACAAAGAGGTTCAGCAGTCCTCTAGAATACTGGACATTTTCTCTAGCTTGGGGACAGTAGTGGTTACATAACTATGTAGAACTGCCAAAATCCACCTGAAATGGGAGGCTCAGCATATGCAAATAAAATTCTCCTCAATAAGTGTGGACAAACACATACAGCGGAACTTATAACAAAAGAAATGAACTAAGAGTTTGGTAGAGCAATTGTTGTCATTGTTGCAATGTGGCCATAAAGGGATGTTGAGGGTACAGAACACAAGCTGCTTTTAGTTTTCTTCAACGACCATCTTCAAATATGTTCTCTCATTATGGTTTCTCCTCTGTTTAATTTTTTAACAGACTTCATTGTTTTCAGGCCCCTTTCAGTTAAAGAAGTGCAGTTTTATATATATATATATAATATATATATATATATTTATATATATATATATATTTATATATATATATATATATATATGATACAGTTTAAATATCAGAGGCCTGATATGTTCAAAGTTCATTTTGGAGGAATTAGGTTTAGCACCTTTCTCTTTTTGTCTCTAACCACGGTTTCCCATGTGGTTTCGGGATGCTGAATAGACACAAGGTTAAAGTTTATGTTTAACTCTACTTTTTTTCTGCTCTGCGCTCCTTCCTCTCACTCTTCTGCTTTCTCCTTCCTCTTTGATATGTTGAAACAAAAGAAATGAATGGGATGAAAGGGAACAAAATAATGTGTCATTTGACTGCTGGTCCTCTAGGGGTAGGGAGAGTGGATACGATCCCTCAGAACTTTGATAAAAGCTTCACACCCTTTAGTGTATATTCTGTATCCTGCCAGATATATTGCAACAGCCCCAGTTCCTTCTGCCATGGATCTGCTGTGATTTTCTACCACTCCTGTCCCCTGGGGCACAGGCAAGCCTCCCCAACCAACCCCTGTGCGATGGCGCCTACCCTGGCTCGTTTCAGTCCAAGTGCAGCCTTTATCTTCCTGCTGCTGTCTCAAAACTCCGGAGTGTTCCTATCAGTAGTCTGTGTTCAAAGCTGTGGTTGAAATCGGGCACGTGATCTCATAGCCCAGAGTAGAGAAGAAAGAGATGAACAGCAATTTTTCCTGAAAATGTATAGCACTTTACTTTTCTAGGATCAAACTGCACCCCATGCCTTCTCACTCAGCTACTCCACAAGCGCTGGACCTGGGTGGGAGATGTTTATGCTGCTCTCTCCAGGTCTGTAGAGTTTTTCCTATGAATACAGAACAAAGAGGACTGATCATTTCTATTCCTACTAAAAAAGTGAAAATCATTTTCACTCAAAGCCTATAATTAACTTTTCTGAAGGCCCAAGATCACTCATGAGGTGATGGTATCAGGAAAAAATAATCTTTGACCTCAGTGAACCCACATCAGGCCCCTTCATCTCTGGTCTGGAAGCTCCTCCACGGCTGTGTAAAACTGGATGATGTTGATTCAGTGTCTTCCATCCTTTATTTCATTCTAGTTTTGGTTTTAAGCAAGAAATCTGGGAACAATATTCCCAAAATCTCAGTGTCCAGGTACTCCCTGGGTCTACGGAAACTAAAGAAGACAAAACCAAAGTTCAATAATTTTGAATGTGGGCAGGTTTGTGGGTGTTGGCAAGTGAAAACCAGAGGGGGGTTTCCAAAGAGCTTTCCAGAACCATAGTTTTCCTCATTTTGGTTCTGGAGGAAATGGAAGTTTTTGATGGCATTTTTCCTGCAATCTTTGCCCTCCGTATTTTCTGAAAGTTAATAGCATGGCCTTTTGGAGCAATTTATTTTTCATCACTCCAACAGTTGTACAGTCTGCAAAAACTCTTAAATCTCTTTCTACTCCAAATTCACAGAGTGGCATTTTCTTTTCTGTGAAACACTGACTGATATAGCATCTGTCTAAGAGGTAGAGACACTTGTCTGCTATTATTCTCTGTTTAGGAGCTCAACCTGAAATTCCCAGACAATGGCATCTGCTTACACAGCCAGAGGGGAAATCTAAACTTTATAACCCTGATTGTCAGTGGCAAGCAGCAAAGTCATGGGTAAAAGTGTTGATGGCGTTAAGCCAGAGCAATATTGCACGTTCTGGCCAGAAGATGTTGTGGTTGTAGAATGTTTTATTGGGAGGCTCAAAAACTATATAAAAGCCACTAGAAGTATGTTGATTTTTCCGTTTTAACTTTATTGCATTATATATGCTAATAATACTATTTTCTCTGAATTTTCTTTCTCAGCAATAGTAGAAAGACAAAAAATTAGAGGACCTTGGCATAGAGGTAAATAAAAGATAAAGAGTGTTTACCTGAGTGTATCTTGGAAACCAAAGCACAACGTAATATATTCTCAGGCATCCCACTAAAATCAGAAAGTGGAACATTGTTCAAGACACACGTCATTCTGATCATGCAATGTAGACTAACAACCCAGCCACATTACCACATTTATCTCCCATACAGCAGCCTCTGTTGTTTTGTCTGCCAGGCACTAGGACCTTATCTGTCTCTTCTCTCCACTCATTGCTTCATACCAGATCTTTGCTTATGTTTTCCCTATCCTGTGGTTTACTGACTGTTTCTGCAGAGCCCTCCCTGAATTTGAGGACCATTGAGTCAGGCCTCATAAGCTTAAAGTATAATGGCCATTACTGAATTGTGTGAAGCTAGGTCAATCATCAAACCATATCTACTCATCTATCCAGGGAAGTAGGTCTATGAAGCATCAATCATCACAATACAGGTGTATGAAACCATCCAGGAATTATTCTGAAGGGCATCTTGAATGTGGCTGGATGAAAGATAAAAGCTGATCAATTCTCCAAGATAGAAAACAACTACAATTTTATGATGCCAGCTATAGCTTATATAATGTGTGTGTGCAATTTATTGCTTATATAATGTGTGTGTGTGTGTGTGTGTGTGTGTGTGTGTGCAATTTATTAAGTAATAAAAACCAAAGCTATATGGTCATGACTTCTTGATAATAAGAAAGCACTGATTTCATGATACTTCTAGGTTTAGTGAGAATCCTTTGGGCCAGGAGAAAAAATGGTTGCCATGTTCAGTTTACATATTCTGACATTAGGTGATTTCACAAGTATTAGGATGTTATAAAAGGAGAATTCTGTGGATTGAATGAATACCATTGTTCTCTGCTGGATCTGGATCTACACCAGTGAGAGCAGGAGAAGAGTAGACCTTGTTTGAAATGGGATCATTTGTCTTTCCACAGCAGCTTTATAGATCCTTTCATTGGGTCCACTGGCTCTGATAGGGAAGAAGTGTTCAAATTGTGGTCAAGATTGTTGCAAAGCTTAATTTGGTTAATATATTTTGCAACAAATGGAAGGTAATACCTCATTATTTTCCTCAATGTAGTGAGACTATGAGACTAAAAGGAAAAGGGAAAGTAATTCAATCATCAGAATAAATTGTAGTCTGTTATGGATACTGAAGAAATGGGGAAAAATTGTTTAGTCCAGCATAATGCACTCATTTGTCTATAGTTGTTCCTCTTTGCAAATAACAGCCATCCACAAAGTAAAGACTGTATGATTCTTTAAGGTTATTAAATATCATAAATACAATATCTAGAAAATTTAAACATTTGTGAGTGACTGAATTATTCTACCAGAAGTTGGCTACTTTTTTCCCATGTTCACTATTGTCAAAACAAGAACATCTATCTAACACACGTCTCGGGTTTCCTCATAGAGCACAGATGCTGCGGAAGCTGTATTTTCTTTCTGCGTTAGAGATAGGATTTCTCAGTTCAGTTCCTTTTGCCTGGAAAGTTCAGGGCTAAGTGTGAGTCTCCTGTCCGTGGCTGAAATAACATCTATGGTGAAACTTCCATTTTTCCCTCTTCGATTCTTTGTCTTCTTTGAAAATCATAATAGAAAAATGTGGAAGTATTTATGTCCTTCCGTTAGTTCATTGGATATTCAGAAATGTTTCTTTATATAAAAATGAAATGCTTACTACCTAAGCAGTTGCTGATACTTTTTACATGAAGCAATTCAATTGTGTGTTAACTTTAATGAAAAGATTATGGAATATCTTCCTTCACCCATATCTACCACCCTACCTCTGAGCTTTCTGTATTGTATCCACAAGACACAGACCCAGCAGTGATGAAGGAGCTGTAGGAAGCTCTCTGAGAAACAGTAACCTAAAACTAGTAACCTAAACTTTCATGTTAGGAAACTAAAGAAAGAAAAGGCGATTAAACTCGAGGAAAGCAAAAGAAAATAAATAATAACAGAGAAAATACCCATTAAGTTAAAAAGAAGAAAACATAGTCAAACTAAATAAAATTGAAAACTAATTCTTTCAAAAGATAAATAGGTCACAGATAGGTACATATCGCATCTTTTCTCTGGTATGAGAAAATGAAGATGTAAATGAGTCCTAGCATTGTATGTTATATATTGTGAAATAGAAAATGCTCAATGTAAAACAAGGTGAAAGGGGACAATGTTGAGATTGTAACAAAAAAGTAAGGAAGCAAATTTTATGTATATGGGGGGGTGGTAGGGTGGGTAGGGCTATAGGAAAAAATGAGAATTAAGTTGTGTCTTATACTGGTACAAATCCCCATTATGGAGTGCAATCATGATGTGTATATTTAATGTACCAATAAAGATAAAAATAAAAAAAATAAAAATAAAAATAAAAAGATCAATACATTTCTAAGCTATTAGCCAGGCTAAGGAAGTAAAAATCAAAAGAAAGATGATGGAAATTGGCAATATCAGAGTTGAACTGTGTTTTTAAAACAGTAAAGAAATATTATGAACAGCTTTATGTTCCCAGATTTGATAATTTCAGTGAAACAACCAAGTCTTTGAGAGGAGCATATTTACCAAGCTCAATAGAAATAGATCAGGGCTCTAAATAGTTGTAGCCAGGTGCTGTGGTGCTCACCTGTAATCCTAGCACTCTGCAGGAAAAGGCAGGAGGATCCTGCTCGGCCAGCCCAAGCTCCATAGTGAGACCTTGTCTCAACAACAACAACAGCAACAAAACAGATTGGTTATATAGACATACATTAAGAAACTGAGTAAGTAACTTAAAAGAATTCAAGAAAGAAAGGAATCAAGAATCGCTGCTGGGATCTCCCTTAGAATATGGGTGTAGAGTGTTCTTTTTAATGAGATAGAAAGAAAGGGGGAATAGGAATATATTTGGGTAAGGGAAAGAAACAGAGAAATTCCCTTTGAATATTTTAACTTTAAATTAGAAATCAAAAGGGAGGTAGTGAGCAGGTGGCTGGATATTTTTGTCTGTAGCTCAGAGAGATTAAACTTGGATATGTAAATCATGAAGTCATACACACATAGATAGTATTTAAAAAGCATGACAAAGAATTCATAAAGAAAATAGAGTTCAAGACTAGGACATTATAACAATAAGTGATTTAGAAGAAGAAGAAATTTTTGAAAAGGTAACATAGAACATATGATTAAGGACAAAGCAAGGTTTGAGATAGGAAAATAAAGAGGTGCTAGAAAGAAGGGTTTTAAATATGCACAACTGTCATTTTTTTAAAGTCTGATTTTGATTTTAGCTAAATTAATTTGAATTATGAGTAAAAAGTTCTAACATGGTATATGTACAATAATGTGAATATAGACAATAACATAATGTAAAATCTCAGCTAGAAGAAAGATACAGAATACATTCCCATGTGACTATGATAATTATATGAGGAAATAGATAAGTTTTAACTTGATTTAAATATTACACTATGGATACTTACACTTAAACTTTGCATTATATTCCATGATATCCCTTTATCCCTATAAACAAATATATATTGGTTTTTATGTATCATTTTAAAATAGATTCACATAAAATATTTGAAAAAATGGGCATATTTTAGTGAATGAAAATTATTGAAATGAGGAATGATAAGTGTTTTATTCATGGAAATTTTCAGATCTTCTATAACTGCATAAACTTTTGCCATTTATTTTACTACTGAAAAAATAGTATTGACGTATTCTCATACTATTCTGGAATTTTATCTATATCTTCCTTAAATTCTATCTGATTTTACTTAATGTATCTCAAAGCCATAAAGTTATTATTACTGTAAAACATCTTATATTATTTTACTCTCACATTCTGTTTTCTAGGTTGCATCATATTGGCTTCTTTGTTTACTACTTTTCTAATCTCTGCAATTTGGCTAGAATAATTCATTCCAATTTTCTATAGTTTCAGATATTATATTGTTAGTATTTGCCATTTTATTCTTTGTTTACTGTATCCCCTGTGTTTCTTGTTCCCCTATTTCCTGATTTTTGTTTTCCTTTATGATAAAATTATTTTTATGTATTTTTAATGACAATACATATATACATACTATTGTTTTTAGTGATCTTGCTAGAAAACTTGTATGAATATCAGCTTAAAGTTTAAAGAAATGTGATGGTGACAATAAATATAAAGAGACACTGTAGGTGTATTTTTGTTTGTCTTTCTTTATTCATATTTAATGGAAAAGAAACAACATAAAATTCTTCTCAGTGGCTGACCTGTGAATAAAAATTAACATTGAAATTTGAAGTAATCTAGTTCAGAACACTGCAAACTCAATTTCAATAATATGAAAAATCTTTAGTCATATATCTATTTCTTTACTTCAGCATAATTATTGTTATACAGGTTACATCATTATATATCATAAGACTGTTAATATAATATTGTAATTGTTGATTTATATAGTTTCCTTTTAAAGAAAAATTTGCTTAATCATTTCTGAAGAACAATTTTGCTAGGTATAAAATTCTTCTTAGGTAGTCTTTTTCCTTCAATATTTTGAATTTGTTATTCCGCTTCCCTTTGAACTCCATCATTTTAGATCAAAACATACAAATTATCTAGCTCAGAGATATTTTGGGGGGAATTGATAAGGTTTCTTTCTCTGACCTGCTATTTGTCTTGACTTCTGTTAATTTGAATATGATGTTTCCATGAGTGGGCCTCTTGGACAGTATCTATCTTTAGCACATTGAGCTTCTTGAATTTGCATATTCACATTTTTCATCAAATTCAACTCTTTTGGCTATCTTCTTTTTCTAATATACCTTTCTACTCATGACTCTGTCAGAAGCATAAATATGTTATCAAATATCCTTATTTTATATGTCAGTTATTGCACTTTTGAACTTCATATTTCCTTTTTATGTATAATACCTTATAGTTCTCTTTATCTTTATTGTGTACTTATAGTTTATTGTTAATTATTTTCTTTATTTTTCAAATTATGATTTTTTTAAATTCTTCAGCCCAATTTTAGCCACTTATTTATACCCTTAACTGCTGCCTCTAAAACTCTGAGCCCCCTTGTGGATATTTTCAGTTAGCTATTTTACTTCTTCTATATGTAGCACACTTACATATATCCTTATGTAACTTGTACTTTATTAATCTTCCTGCATTTATCTGATTTAGATCAAGCACCTGATTCATGATCTCTTGGGTAGGCCTTGAAGAAGATACAAACTGTAAACAAGGATTTTTTTTTTTGAAATCTGTGTCAAAATTCTTTTTAGACAATAGGTCACTCTTAGCCACCACTTGTACCTTTCTTTAATCATCTCATGTAAAAATGGTTTAATTATAACTTTTCTATTTTTAAAATTACTCCTAGAAGTAGTTCTACTTAATCTTATTTGTAGCATTCCTTTAAAAAAAATCTGTTCATTTTCACTCGCTTATCACATTTGTTTTATTCTGATGTAACTTTCACCTTTTTTTCTGTATATCCCTCTGTATCAGTTAGTACTAATAAATTATTCTGCAAGGACAATCATGAGTTATAATAACAACACTGCAAATATATCTTTCATGTCTTATATTCCATGCACATCCTTGCACATAAGAAGTACACTCGACTCCCCCTACTTGCCCAGTGATTCAAGCTGAAGAAGCAGGGCTAGCTTGAGTGTGGCTGGTCACATACGGAAATGCAGCCAATGCCAATGGAAAGACAACTTCTGGACTCTCTAGAAGAGACAAACCAATGCTCAGGCATGAGAAACACACAACATTTTTATGCACAATTCATTGTTTAGAATCACTTTTTTGTGCTCACTTGCTTAATAGTGCAAAGGAAAAAGTGGTAAATAACTCTATTGTATTTTACTCAAGGTACTTGGACAGTGTAGCATGTTATAAATTCAGTTTGTGAGGTTCATTTTACTTTGGAAATATAACACTGTGCTAATGAAAGTTTCACTATCTTAATGATTCATGAGAAGATCCAAGAAGATTTTGTTCTCTTCTGTGCAAAAAAAATTTATCATATCCTTAGCATCTCTCTTTCCATCCACCTATATCTATTTATCTTCCATATAAATTAACAAATTACAGTGTGCCTTTTCATCCTGAGATGTATTGTAATGGAATTTACAACACAGAAGTATTTACAGAGAAACAAAGAAATTGGAAAGTAGAAAACTAAAGTTTGGTGTTTTATGTCAGTCTAACCTTACAGTCCATAACTATAAAGGATAGTCACACTTCCAATTATTTTAATAAATCAACCACATCATTATAACCATAGCAAAATTATCTCCCTGTCACTGGAAACATTTCCATTTCTGCACCTGAAAGAATCAGAATGAAAAGCTGTGAAAAAAGGGGATTTTGTTCAGATTCCATCATGACAGTGTTCAGCAGAATCAATTGGATAATTAGATGTAAATAATACCACACTATCACTTCTGGTAATCTGAAAATTAAAAGTATAATACCTGTTGCTTCCTTACTTCATGTAAGAATAAGAGCTGTGTTCTTTTCAAAAGCAGGGGAAATATTCTTGCAAACACGGTAGAAAATTTTCCTCAGAAATTTGTTTCATGTTAAGGCATAGGATTGTATTTACATGGGAGCAACTGTCTCATTCAGTGAACATATGGCAGTTTACTTGGTGAGCTTTAACATAAAGTCAACATCCCTGTGTCATCTAATTACCTGATTCTGTAGGTGCCTTAGCTTGATGCTACAGAAAATGTTGATAGACACTTCAGTCTGCGTCCTGCTGTAAATAGGACTTAAACTGCACTTTCAAAACCGAAAATTTGATTCCTCATTCATTTTAAAAGGGTGTGTGTATGGTAAACATAAGAACAGCCAGTAGCTGTGAACTGAGCGTTTCATCCTGGGGGTGTAGAGAGGACTGAGTGGCAGCCTGGAGTATAATACTGGCATGCTGGAGAGGGAGCCGAGGCCAGGCAAGCTCTGGGAAGGAGGACAGGAACGACACCCTGGCCATGCTCTCCTTTGTCTCTGCCAGTTTCAGCCAGTCACCACCTGTTTATCCTCCCAACATGGGACAGACCTCGAGGGAGGGCACAGCAGCAGCCCACCAATACTTAACGGACGGATATCTACACATGCACAGCAACGCCACAGAAAGACATGTGTAGACACAATCTCTCCTCTGACACATTGGTGGGGTGCTTTATTCTATACCAACAATGCAAATCTAAATCCCTCAGTTTGGCTGTTTCTAGCTTCCACAGCTGTGAGTGGCAATATTTTTCAAGTCCAATTCACAAAAATTTTGATACCTTATTGACAAACACAGAGACATGAGGTTTACCTAGAGAACAGGCTACAGCAACAGCCAAATAAATTAGCATTTGGGAAAATGACAAGTATTTGTAAAAAGAGTGTCCCAGTGAGAAGACTTACACTCCTCTGTGCTTGCTGTGTCAATTAACACAGTGCAGGGGGTGAGGCTGACTCCACAGCCTCACAGTACTGAAAAAAGTAGAATAGCTACACTTCCTTCTTCTTTCCTTCCTGGAATTCAGAAAGTTAATTCATATCTTTAATCTAGCCTTCTGTACTCTGAGGATTCTTTTCATCATATCTTAACTGGGTCTTAGACAATCCAATGATGCAAACATTACAGCCAGGTCTGGGAATTTAGAAAGACTGTGATTCTGTTTTGACAGAATTTGGAGACTACCGAAGGAGACAAACAACAGTGCACACACCTACAGCTCAAAGACTAGCATTCTAGAGGAGGAAGAGCAGAAATGTTGAAAAGTAGAACACTATAATCAAGCTGCTTGATTTTGAATTATGACACAAATGGAATGTCTAAGATTTTGCATAAATTACTTAAGTGTCTGTGTTTTATATTTTTGCATTGAGATGGGAATCTTAAAACTCAGTGTGTAATTACTACTACTACTATTATAGACCTACTCATCTTAATACTGTATTACCCTATGATAGTACTGTTACTATTAAGATAATACAGAAAGTGGTAAAAAAGAAAGGTGCACACCATAGAGGAGGGACTTAGGAAGAAAACTAAAAACTGATATAAGGATGGATAACATAATTCTAGAGAGAAGATCAAGAAAAAGGTATCATGGTGATAGTCCATTTCAGGAGCCATATGTAATTGTTTGGAAATAGCAGCTGGGATAGTGGTACAAAGGCATAATGAAATAAAGCTGGAGAAATAATTATTTGTAAAAAGCCAGATTTGACTGGGAAAACTACAAAAGTGTAAAATATAGAGCATAACTAAGCATTTGAATAATGAGAACTGAGGGAAAAGGTGAAAAATTCAAAATCTCAGATTAGATTTGCACAAATCAGTGACTGGAGATTTTAACAGGAAAGAGACTAGCACAGAGGTGTTTCACTTCAGTGACAGTTACAGTTAGGTAGAGTCTGAATTTCTGGGAGATATAGAGATGAATGGGCTTGACAAGATTCACGTGTGTGGCAGTCTAGACAAGGTACAGGAGAAGCTCAACTCTGCTATGACTTTATTGTTCACCTATATTTAGAGATAAGATGAGATACTAAGAAGAAATTGTTAGAATTATAACAAAGCTAACAAAGGAAAATTCCAAGGCTTTCCAAAGAGGGGATGTGAATGACAACACCAGGTGGGTCAAACTAGAAATGGACAGAAACACATGGCTAACACTCAGGAGTATGGTACTTTGGGGTCAGAAATTGAATCTCCCTCTTCCATAGAGAAAGGCATCAGAGAAAATGCTGCATCCCCACGAAGACATTTCTTGTTCTTCCGAAGGGACTGTGGACTGTTTCATGGTGGTAATCCCATATTACTTCTATTTGCCGTACACAATGATGAAACTAACTTGTGATCTCACACTAAAAAACTATACAGAAATGCTGCAATAATTTCCCTCATTTATATTATCACAGTACAAAAACTTTTATAATATTCTTTTATCATATAATCACAAGTATTCTGTCACTTAACAGATAGAAACACATGTGATGATCATTTTACATATCAAAACGACTGAGTCACAGTATGCCCAGACCCATGGTAAGATGTTATGCCTGAGACTATCTGTGCAGGTCTTTCTGGAAGGGATTAGAGTTGGAATCAGTGACCAGAATGAAGCAGTGTCTTCCTTAACCCTCTGCACTTTAATATGAGTGGGCACTTTGTATTCCATCGAGAGTCTAAATAGAACACAAAGAAAAGACAGAAAGATGTGGATTTGTATTCTCTGTGCTTGAAGGCTTGGCTGCAACATTGCTCTCAGTACTCTGCTTCTAGCGTCTTCATACTGGCTCTTTAGTTCAAGTCTTTATACAGCTGATCTACATTGTAACAAACTCTCCAACCCCTGTTCTCTTGACCTATTGCATTCCAAGGTGTGTCCATTACATATACATTTTATGAAAATCAGAATAGCATTTTTTAGTTGTTCACTTTTTCTTTCATTTCTTGAATGTTTAACATATGTAACAGAATAAATGAACATATATATATGTGTGTGTGTGTGTGTGTGTATGTTATAGATATATGTGTGTGTAAACATATGTGCTTATATGCACATATACAGTATGGGTTATGGTGCTTATTTCTCTGACTAGTCTTAAATAAAATACTGTGTTACCCTACAAAGGTTAAATTGCTTATAGTAAAGGATGAAAACAACATAAACACAAATATATTCAAATTAAATTTAAATGGTTTTATTAACCATTGAGCTAAATAGCTAAGTTAAATATATATAAATTGTCATCACTGAAATATTATTTAAAACAGCTGGGTGCTTGATATAGGTGTAAATACTCTGAATGTTAAATTACCTAATTAGAATAAATAGACTTAATTAGAAACTACTTAATTAGAAAAACATTGTACTAATAAAGTTATGTGTACTTCAAATATTGTTTTTATGAAATTTCTGAGATAATCAGAAAGTTCATATTTTATAATCATAAGAATTTATAATAATTATATAGTATTATCTGACAAAGATCTTCAAATTAAATATTTATATGAGTTTGAGTCTAAGCTTAGTAAAAAGTAAAGCTATATAGAGCTATGAATGTATACTCAAATATGCTAATTCAGCCTCATATAAGTTTAAATTTTAGAATTTCATTCAATTCTAAATTTTTAACTGCATGATTTTTCTAAGGGGTAAATCACTGTAAAACTACTGGATGCTTATAAAACAATTTGTTAAAAGATATGAGATTTTGCAAGAAATCCAGAGGATCCTTAAACCTCCCTGTTTTTATATTCTTAATGTTTCCTGAAGAGTCTGTGTTATCTCTGCTGACGTAACCCATTGGACTCCTTCTTTTCATTATTTGTCCATACTTGTCTGGGACTCAGTGTATGCCAATTCACACATATTTTCTGAAAACAAAAACCCAGTACTTTTAATTTATCAAGTTATTCATTCATTTGTGGAATGCTCATTTATGCTAGAATTTAGAGGACAGCAGTGCTTAGATCCACAAATTTGCTTTAGAATATCGGTTAGTTTTGGATATTCCTGTCCATAGTTCTCTGAGCACCCCGCAGGGATGATCAATACCGCACCTCCCATTTGAGTGGCAACTCGATTTCCTGTTCCACTTTGCCCTTGGAATACAGAAACAACTTGTTGTCCTGCTAATTCCAGATACGGCCTCAGAGTCGCGCAGAGAACAATGCCCCAAGCAGCCACTATCAATTGATGAGAGTTGTCACATGAGATGAAATCTATTTGCCGTGATTAGGCAGACAGACTCTGTCATTCTGCTGGAAGCGAGAAAAATCAGGGAGGGTGGGGCAGTGGCTCCCGCTGAGAGCAACAGTAAATAAATGTAACGGTAAAAGAAACATGAACATGAATAGATCATTCTTTAAAATTTTTTTACCTTTCAAATGATCGACTAGGATCCCAATATTTTTAAAATACTCTGTAAAAACTTAACACTTTCTGATAGTTTCATTCCATTATACTTAGGTTTGTTGTTTCTTTTGTGACTATAATTATTCTATTATCATTGTTCTTGTTTAGGAACATTTTAAAATTTTTGTTTTTTGCATTTTTGTTCTGTCATTGCTGGATATTTCAAGAATTAAAAGCTAAGCTGTCCACAGACTTAAAAATAATCTACATTGTTATGGGACAATCAGGTGATAAACATCGACTCTTAAATGGTTCCAAAAATCAGACAAACATGAACAGTGTTATTCTTCCAAATAGATTCAGACAAAAGTTCTGGTCAAAGTTTTGAGAATCAGGCTTCCTTATCCTGCAAAGCATGTGTCTGAAGCTAATAACGTGAAAGGGGCTTTATTCCTGGCTGGCCACTGCGAGATTTACAAGAGCCATTACTTCCCTTAAAGGCTCTAATATATTGACCTTTCATGGACACTTAGTTAAGCATATAAATTCCTTGGCTTCTTATATATAAAAACACTTTCTATTTCTTTAACATAGAAAATTGAGGTACTTCAAGCCGTATGGTATCCTATAAGTGAAAGTGGATCTCCTTAGACCATGAAAATTGAGGGATGAACAAAGAATATTTTACTTGAAATGCAGGATTCTAAAAAAGTGACTGAAATTATCTGAATTTCACAGGAACACATTAGGAGAAAGTTTACTGTGGGGTATGGGATATTTCATAAGTAGAAATTATGATATAAAAATGTTTTTTTATTTCTGTCCTGGATATTTCACCAAAGGTCTTTTGTATACTAGCTAAACATTCCACTGCTGAACTGTATTCCAGTCCCTAGCATGATACAGAATCTGTCATGGAGGAATCATCTACCCATTACAAATAAAAGTTGATTGCAAGCACTGTTTACCCCTACTCTCAGTCCCATGGAAAGGTAATAGTACTCAGACCCTTTATTCCCTTTTATCTTTAGTAGGTCCTCACCTCCTCTATCCAGGCTTCCAATTGTCTCATTCTGGACACATAAGAAAATATCAGATGCTGACATTTCTGTTTATCCTCCATGAATTAACACCAGAGTGAAGAAGATATTAGTCCAAGCCAATTTATACAGTTCTGGGGCTGGGGAGTTAGCTCAGGGGCACTGACACCTGCCTTGCAAGTACAAGCTCATGAGTTTGATCTCTGATATATATATATATACATTGTGATCACTTAATTTAAAAAGATTCCCTCGATGTGATAATTAAAATGTGACAGCTCAAAAGTGCCACAGATTCCTTGATGCTTTGCCCATCATGAGTGTGAGCTGTGGCCCTCTACTTTGTTGTGGGTCTAGAACTCTCTAGAACTCCTTTAGATAAACACAACGACCGGAAGCAGAGCTTTGCTACTTCCCTGATCTGGCCCTACAGAGACTGGAAATGTCCTCTTTCTGCGAATGCTTTTGTACAGACTCCCCATCTGACTCTGACCACCACTGGGGGAACTTTCTGTTGGAAAGGCTGAATATGAGTGTTCAGTTTGGAAGAGATCTCAGTCAACAGCCAAGAGCAACTTTCCATCCCATAACAAAGATGTTTTAGGCTTCCACCTAGATGAACCACCGGGGATGTCTGGCTGCAAATTTCTGACAGAATAATGTCTAGTAGAACTGAGGCAGCACACTGACTTACACTACATGACAAACTAGTATTATAACCTACTACTTTTCAGCTGTTTGTCACATGAAATTAGAAAAACTAGAAGTTCAAGTACAAATTACACAACAGGATGATCGATTCCTGATTAAATCAGATTTTATATTTTCTTCATTATATTTTGTATTAAATTTATCCTTATTTTATAGATAAGATTATAATATAGTATATTATTAATAAGGGATCATGTGATGTTTGGATACACATATACATGTTGCACAATGTTTAAAAGTATACATATCTATCTTTTTAAACACTTACCATTGCTTTATGAAGAAAGCATTGAAAATCTTTTCTCCTAGTTTGTGAAATATACAATATATATTTTTAATCAATCATCACAGTACTGTGCAGCAGCATGCCAGGACTTCTCATTCCTTTCTAGATTCAAGACCCATTTATCCTCTCTCCCTCCCTCACCCTCTCCATTACTCTCCACAGCATCTACTCACTACCATTCTCCTCTCAACAACTCTGAGATTTGCTCTTTCGGATTCCACATATGAATGAGATCATACTTGTCTTTCTATGCCTGGCTCATTCCACTTCACATAAAGATCTCCAGTTCAGCCCATGTGGTTGCTAAAGGCAGGAGTTTACTTTTTCTTCTGGATTAATGCATTCCATTGTTGTGTGTGCCGCACTTTTTTATCCATTTACCAGTTGAATAGGTTATTTAGTTTCTCAGTTACAAGGAATTGTGGTGTAATAAACATGGGACTGCAGACGTTTCTTTGACATACCAATTTCATTTCTTCTGAGCATATACAAAGCAGTACGACTGCTGGATCAGAGAGTAGTTCTATTTTGGGTTTTGAAGAACCTCCATACTGTTTTCCACAGGGAAGCAGAGAAGCAGCTCTGTTCAGAGATATTATAGTAACTAGTGCATTGCTGATATTCCTATTAGTTGCAACTGTACAGTGTTAATGAAATTTGAGCACATTCTTATTTAGATACTAAATGGGACATTGTGCAGATGAAGAGAAGGGGCTGCCAGACCCAGCCTCCCTCTGTCTTTCCCTTCCCCCAAATGCACGCTGTACTCAGCCAGGGAACTGAAGGCAGCGGAATGTAACTGGCAGTGGTAACGCTGATATATTCCTTTCTGTGCCAAAGCAGGCTCTTGGCTATATCCACAGCACTGTTGCCCAAACAGAGGATCTTCTGTTTTAAGGCTGAGCATGGCAGTGATTCCAGTCTTTCGCCTTCTTCTTCTTTTACCATTTAAATTAGTAGAAAACATTTCCATATTTTGCTTTCTAAAGACTTTTGCACGAACTGAAATGATACCTATATTTACAAGTTCGAAGAGATAATTAATCCTTGAAATAATTACTACAAGTGCCAAAGTGATATGTCATTCTAAGACCCTGGGTTTAGATGCCTCAGGCTTCTTGCTAAAATGCTCATTGTTTTCATTAATACCCTCACCCTCTGGGGTCATGTTTGCTTCTCAATGCTGTTGAGAACACTAATGCACCATGTGCTAAAAGCATAGCCCTCCTCGGTACTCGGAAGCATAGAGCAGAAGTAACAGGCTGAATCAGTACTGCTCTTGGAAAACACAGTCTGCTTAGACAGAAGTCGAAGAGAGAAAGTTGGCAAGAATGAAGAAATCAGACAGCTCCATGGAGAGTCTCAGTGGGAAAACCACTGAGGAAACACAGCAGAGCCGAAGGTAAATGACACAGGAGCCGTGTTGGCCACAGATATAGTTCAGAGAAATTTTGAAGTTTGTCTGTGGAATATTTTAGTTGAAGTCTGTCTAAATGTGCAAGGATATAGTAAATCTCTGGAAGTCCCATTCATCTCTGTGATACTTTGGGTTGTGAACCATGTCATTTTTTTTTTTCCTGTTACTGTTAGCAGGAACCAAAAATACATTTTTATTCATATAGAATAGTATAAAGTAGGATAACAGGATTGAAAAATCTAGCAATTGCACAGTTAATCTTATACAAGTTTTCCCAGGCAGAATAAATTTTTAGTTGTTGTGGCCTCATGTTTGGTAGTGTCTCATCCATGTTTATTAAGAGAGGGTCCTCAGCCCCCATTAGGCCTACTTTTAATTCAATCTTAATTTAAACATTCTGAAGAAAATTTTCTGGTAACATGAAGAAAAGTACTTATGTACAAAGGAGGAAGCAGGAGAGGAAGGACATGGAGAGTATTGATACTTACTGTTATTAGGACCAAAACAGAAATTAAGAAAATGACTGAGGGCCGGGGATTTAGCTCAGTGATTCTGGTGCCAATCTTGCTAGCGCAAGGACCTGGGTCACCACATCCAGTACTGGGTGTGGAGACTCACGCCCAGCAGCAACCAGTACCACACACCACAGTGCCGGGTATGGTGGCTCACGTCTGTCATCCCAGCACTCAGGAGGCAGAGGCAGGAGGATTGCTGTCATGTGCGTTTGAGGCTGAGCTCAGGGCCAGCCTGAACTACAAAGCGAGACCCTGTCTCAGAAAAAAAAAAAAAATTCTAATCTGACAGCAAACAGAAATTTTTGACAATGAAAATATATTTTTATCTGTTGTAAAATACTGATCATTGACAATTATGTAAGGCATTGAGGATACTTCATAATGTATAATATTTTCACAATAGCTTATATGAATGATATTAGTAATTTTATCTAGGTTTACAATTGATAGAATTTGGGGACGAGATAAATAATATGAATGTCCTTCAGATAAAACCACATTCAAAATGTCCTCTATTATTTTCTACCTATCTAAACTTGATCAAATGACCTCATGTCAATATAAAGAAATTTTTATTTTAATAAATTTCTCTTTGTCATCTCTACTATAATTTGTCTTTTTTCCTTAGAGAAAATAATATTATTTTAAAAAATCAGAATATTCAAAACTACACAATGTGAATTTGTGTTAGCAGAATAATCTCATTTTTATTTTGAATAGACTTTAAATTCAGAATTAAATCAAGTTGTCATATTCGTTACTTTTAATTATTCATAATAAGGCCTTCAGAGTCACAGAAGTATAACATAATCAATTTTGTGTCAGTTTTGTGTTTTAGATAATCCCAACACAGATTTATCAGCCTAATAATTCTATCACTAAACTAAGTGATGAATGTATATTTGTCAGTAACTTCCTAGTCTGGATTAGAATTTAATCTATCAATTTGACAAATGATCTTCTTGTTGATGGTGTAAGTTATGAAAGATCTTTACCCAAATTCTTTTCAGTTGAATTATTATCTTCTGTGTAGCAGAGCTTGTGCCTGATATTTTCTCATTATTCTTCAGGTTGCCTAAGAAAGGTCTAGGCATAGGATGAGTGATGAATAAATACTCGGTAATTTATTATAACAAGGACATAGGACTGATAATTTTCACACTTTCTTTTTCTAAACTTCAGACTTTGTAACTCCAGAAGACTGATCATTGGTCCTTGAGTTGATTATAATATTAGCACTGATTAGACAGAGAAAGAGAGTTTGGTATCCATGGCAGTTCTCTAGTTTTTCTGAGAAGAGTAAGATTTTCACTATGAAAATTATACATGGATATTTGGGTATTTCATACATATGAAATACATACAAAATATGCTCAAGTCTATGCTTTATGGAACAAAGTGATTATAACTGCTTTGAAGAAGAACCATTTTAAGCCAGATTACTTTTGGTGAGGTAAATATAACATTGAAATAAGGCCTCTATTTAATTTTGTCAGCCTACAAGCTAGATATAAGAAAGAATTAGATCAATAAGAATTTTATAACTTAGGTATCATTCAAACTCCTCGAATTACACTATGAGTGGAATGTCATTTATAATCATACAATAAAAAATTCTATAGAAACAGAAATATATTGTTACATTTTGTTGAAATAATATGGTTGTTTAAAAGAGGTCATACTACAGATATTGTTTTATAATTTATTTTAATTGTGTAATAGATCTTTATATATTGATTTTTCTATGCAAATATATAGGGATATGTTCTTACTCTATTTTCCTAAATCTAATATTTACATTGCAAAATTTAAACATCTTAATTATACAGCTTGGCATATTTTTTAATCTTTATTGGTACATTAAATATACACATCATGATTGCACTCCACAATGGGGATTTGTACCAGTATAAGACACAACTTAATTCTCATTTTTTCCCATAGCCCTACCCACCCTACCACCTCCCCCATATACATAACAGCTTGGTATAGTTTTATAAGTTAAAATCCATGTGAAACAAGCATTCATTGGGTCCATCATAAAATGTGACCCCAACTCTAAACATTCTCCCATGCTTCTCCGCAGTATATGGTAAAGGTGACTGTGGTCATGAATTTGATCAACATAGACATTGTGCCTCCTCTAAAAATAGTTTCACAGCATATGCATGGTTTTAGGTCTGGATTCTTTTGTTCAGTATTATTGTCTTTGCTTTTATACTATATTTTTAAATGTCATCAGAATATTGTGTTTAAAAACTCAAACTCATTATTTTAAGATTTTTTAAAAATTTCAGGTTTGTTCATATCCATTATTAGCAATTTTTTCCATTTTTGAATTTATAGAACACTACTAACCCAAAATTTACATCTAATTCACCTGTTTCCTTTGACATTTTTGTGAATTTATTTGTTACTCACTACTTACATAAGTTTAAATCTAAAGTGGTGTTATTTGCTTTCAATTTTTCCATACCTTTACATCTCCACTAGTTTTTGCATTCTTTTTAATTAAGAACTGCGTTTTGTCATTGTATTAATCATTTATTATTTCACCATAGGTTTTCATATTTAAGCTGGTCACATAAGATACAATCATACTCTATTTTGTAAAGTTAATATTTCATCACTTTATATTGCAAACTAAACAAAATTCCTGCTTCTTTTACTCTTGCTTAGTTTACAACTGCCACACCAAATTCCATACTTGTCTCTTTACATTTTATAATTCTCAAATCACAAACATAATAATCCTTCTTAACTATTAATCTACCTTCACATTCCAATCTGTCATTTATATTGTTGGTAATGTGATATGAATACATTATAAACTTTATCTTTCACTATTTTTACTTTGAACAATCAGTTAAATTTAAATAAACAACAATAAGAAAATCTCTAGTACTCTATATTTGCTCATTTTGACCACTGTGACAGTTTATAATCTGTCCATGCAGTGTTTCACTCTCCTTCAAGATATAAAACTCAAAGCGCCTCCTCATCATTTTGGGTTGGACTTGCTAACTTGCTTTTCCTGAATAGAGAATGATGGGAAGATTGGACCCACAGACACTGCAACATTCTCCTTGATTTCCCTGACCTCACTCACTCTGTGGGAAAAGGCCACAACAAGAGCACTCTCAAAGAGCTTTGGAAAAACTCAGAGGCACAAGAGCCGAGTCCCTCTCCTACCTGCCAACACTAACCAGCCAGCATGGGTAGGAATCCAGTTGGAAGCATCTTGATTTTTCCAGCTCCAGTTTTATCTCAGCTGATTTACATAGTCACTGAAGTCTCAGCTATTTCTTGAGTAGTTTTGATCTTGCTGGGTGCCTGATACCCAGAAGCTTCACATGATCATAAATACTTGGGAGTACTAGTTTACACAGTTTAAATAACCAGAGCAACTATCTCTGATGGATTGTATTTTTGTTTTCTGCCATTTGGTATAAGAAACAATATTTAGTATTCATTGCATTACAAAACCATTGCATATGTGTATATTCATATATGTATATTTCATATGAAATAAGTAGCAAATAATATAGCTGTATTAAGTAGTTCAGGGAAGAAAATATGAATTCCTGTCTATATTAATTAGGAACAAGAGCAAGAAGCAAAAGCTATGGAAAGTTCTTTTACCTTCACTTATGTATTCCATTGCAATTGATTTATTAAACTTTGTATATCTACTGTTGATAATTTCAGTAAAATTTATTTTTACAAAAAATTAATTCAGTCATTCTAATAGTCATGGTAAGTGGCTTTTTGCCTTATGTTTTTAATATTTTGTTAGGTTTTCTTTCCCCTTTTCCTTTTTAATTTTGTATACTTGTATTTTGGGGGATTTATTAGCTTTTCAATATTGATTTTTCCAAATATAGTTATTCAGATTTATTTATATTTCCTTTTAAGTGTTTCAGTTCACAAAATTCTGTTTCTGTGTTCAATAATCTTCTTTTATGTTTCTTGGCATAATAACCAAATAAAAAGTATACAAAATTAAAGATCTATCACATAATTTTTTAAATCTTTATTGATACATTAAATATACACATCATGATTGCACTTCATAATGGGGATTTGTACCAGTATAAGACACAACTTAATTCTCATTTTTTCCCATAGCCCTACCCACCCTACCACCCCCCCATATACATAAAATTTGTTTCCTTACTTTTTTGTTACAATCTCAACATTGTCTCCTTTCACCTTATTTTACATTGAGCATTTTATATTTCACAATATATAACATACAACGCTAGGACTCATTTACATCTTCATTTTCTCATACCAGAGAAAAGATGCCATATGTACCTATCTGTGCCTATTTATTTCACTTATGAGGATATCCTCAAGGTATGTCCATTTAAGTAGAAATGATTCAAACTTATCATTTTTTATGGCAGAGTAGTACCATTCTGTAGAAGAACCACAGCTTTTTTATCTAGTCTCCAGTTGATGGACACTTGGGTTGTTTCCAAGATGTAGCAATCACAAATTGGGCTGCTATAAACACGGGTGCACATATGTCACTGTGATATGAGTATTTTAATTCTTGTGTGTATATACCTAGCAGTGCAATGGCTGGGTCAAATGGGACCATCAATCCTAGCTTTTTGAGTATTCTCCAAACTGATCTCCACAGGGGTTGTACGAGTCTACAGTCCCACCAACAGTGGAGAAGGGTTCCTTCTTCTCCGCAGCCTCGCCAACATTTACCGTTGGCTGATTCTGAAATGGCAGCCATTCTATGTGGAGTGAGATGAAATCTCAATAATTTTTATATATATCACATGATGGTTACCCCAACAAAACTAACATTTCACAGTTACTTTCAGAATTTTAAAGCATTAGTATCTCTGTCAAATACATCACACAATATATAGTGAACACACCACACCTTTTAGATCTGCATGATTTATTCATCCTGTATAGTGAAATTTCCTACCCTTTGTCTAACATTTCCCCATTTCAGCCACCACTCACCCTCCAGGAAGTCCTATCCTACTCTTTGATTCTCTACATTCTACTGAATTTTGGGCCTTCATAGATCTTGCTGTCTAATTGAAACCTTTTGAAGGGCTTGTGTGTGATATCTCCAGAATTATTAGATAATTATAATAACATGGTTGTAGCATTCATACTTGAGTAGTTTTGTCAGATTTATGTTACTTTTGTATCATTTCCCAATGCATATAAATGTCTTATTCCATTACATTTTGACACATAAGTTTTCTGTCTAAAAAGCACAAAGACAACATTATTCTTTGTTAAATTATCTGGCATTTTTCTTCTGATTTTTTTCTTTTTCATCTTTCATACAGATACATGCAAAACGTTGACATTGCACATATGATCACTCTGTCTTTATTTTTTCCCCAGATATATCATGTGCCTCTTTCATATGTAGTCACATGTGTTTGCATTTCTCAAGGTAGCTTCTTAACTTCTATAACTTTGTTTTATTGTTTCAGCTTCCCTTTGAGGATGCTTCTTGAATGTATTTTTATTTTATTAATTTTTCAGTTTTAGTTTAATCTTTTTTAAAAAAATTTAAATCTTTATTGCTACATTATTAACACACATTATCATCACATTCAACATAGAGAGTTTGTACAGGAATATGACATGAGTTGATTCTCATTTTTTCCCCCTTCCCCTCACCCTGCAACCCCCCCACCTCCTATATATATATATAATCTTTGTTTCCCTTTTTCTTTATTGCTGTCACATTCTTTCTCCCCTCCTTATTTACTCCTATACCATCTATCCTTTTAAATGTATTCTATTTCACAATATTAACTATATATACTATAACTCATTTACATCTTCATTTTCTCATACTAGAGAAAAGATATTATATTTACACATCTGTGACCTATTTATTTCACTTATGAAGATGTCAAGGTACTTCCATTTGAGTATGAATGACTCAGTCTTATCATTTTTAATGGCAGAGTACTATTCCATTTGGTAAAAGAACCACATCTTCTTTATCCAGTCTCCAGTTGATGGACATTTGGTTGTTTCCAAGATTTAGCTATCACAAACTGAGCTGCTATAAACATGAGTGCACACATGTCGCTGTGATATGACACTTTTAATTCTTTTGTATATATACCTAGCAGAGCGATGGCCAGGTCAAATGGGACCTCCAATCCTAGCTTTTTGAGGAATCTCCACACTTTTCCACAGAGGTTGTACGAGTCTATATCACCACCAGTGGTGGAGAAGGCGTTCATTTCTCTGCACCCTCGCCAACATTTGTTGCTGGCTAATTCTGAAATAGCATCCATTCTTTGAGGTTGAATCTTTAAAGTAGTTGTATTTAGTTGAAATAATAATCTCTTTATAAACTCCATTATTTTTAAATATTATTCATCTGTTAGCTATAGTACTTCAGGTAGTTTAGTCTTTATTTCTGAAAGTTCTGTTGCCTTGTTATCATTAGATTTATTTTATGTTCTAGTCTATATTTATATTTTGTCTCATACATCATTTTTTAAATTTTATTGGTACATATTTACAGTACATAATGATTACATTCACATAGGGAATTGTTATACATATATAACACATTTCAATTCCCTTCACCCTTCCAACCTCCTTCCACTTTTGCATTGTCAAATCCATTTATTTATCTCATCAGAACTTATAAAGAAAATGATCATTTATATGGATTGAAAAGCAGGTTAATAGGCCAAAAAAACATATGAAACATGTAGAAGAATGGTACTGCTAGGATACACTTTTAAATATATTTTTCACACTGGATTACAATACCTTCTTTTCTCTTTATCTTTTATGAACCATTTTGAAATTTGTTTTGATTTGTTTCTATAGTACTAGATATTGAACCAGGGACTTCACACTGAGCTACATATTTTCCCATATATATATATATATATATATATATATATATATATATATATATATATATATCTTTTTTTAATTTCGAGACATAGTTTCTCTAACTTAATAAGGTGTTCAATCTGAGCTTGAACTCAAAATTATCCTGCCTCAGTCTTAAGCGTGCTGGAATAACAAGTGTGTGCCACCATTCCTTGTTCTGTTTTTAAATATTAAATTATTATTTTCACTTCTCTGTGGACTTCCTTGGTAAGGAAAGATATAATACCCGTAAGGATATAATACCTGTATGAGTCTTAGACTTGACTTATCTTTGTTGCTTATTTCAATGTGAAAACAAAATGTTTTTTGAAGTTTTAAAAAAAGAATGTTGTTTCAGCACAGCATAGCATTGAAATTCAGGCTTCTACTTTTGCTGAGAGTGGAATTTATGTTTACAGAGCCTATGAGAGATCTGGACTCTGTTTTACTCATCTAGTTTCACATGAACTTTCCCTTTTTCTTGTCACCAGTTTCTGCATCTCACTCATTGCATATTATGTTCTCAATAATTTCCCCTTGGTACTGAATTTGGCTCTAAAATAGTATCAGTTATGAATGTCAAAAGTTCATAGGATGTAAATTTCTGTTGCTGCTTTAAGCTTAGTTTTGTTACTTCTGCAGCACTTACTGTGAACCCTTGAACTTGTATATATGAGTGTACAAAACATTTTCTAATTCTACCTTTTCAAATTCTACTTGACAAAATTGACTCTCCAAATTTTGAATTGAAAGCACATTGCTTGTTTTTGAAATTCTCCTGTTCTCAGGGCCCTTAGGTATCCTACAGTTTCCCATTTTTTCCTCCTACACAGTTGCTGATATTGTACTTTAAATTTTTTAGTAATGGTGACCTATCTTGTTCAGTTGGGGATATTTCAGCACTTAATTACTTTTTTGAATATTAGGTATACATAAATGGTTTTAATATCCTAGGTTATAATTTCATGGGATGAATCAGAGAAATTAAAAACTGAATTATGGTACTGATATAAAAATCTTTCAGTTTTCCACCTATATAATAATGTGATTTTACTCTCACTAAAATATTGAACTTGGATCTAATCATAAAATTATCAGATTCAGAACATGGCCTTGTGTAAGAAGGGTGGTAAATTTTTACTGTTACTTCATTAAAAATAAGCATGCAAAATCAGGAGAGTTGTGGATTAGGTAAATGTGAAACAACTGAATGTAATGTATGATTAGTAGATGTATCTTACATCAAGAAATCATATTATAAGCATGGTGGCACAGGGTGACAATCCCAGTCTGGGAACCTGAGGCAAAAGAATAGAAAGTGCAGGTCCAACCTGGCAGGAGTAAGAAGAGGCCCCTGAGGTTGAATTGACAGTACCTCAAAAAACAAAGACAAAAATAACAACTAAAACAAAATTTAAAAAAAAAGAGAAATCACAATTATAAATGATCTCTTTTAGAATTATTGGCTATCCAATGTAAAATATTTTGCATAACGTAACGCCACTTACTCTAAATCATACTATGGGAAAATGCTCATTGTCTTATTCATTTTTCTCATAGCTGAGATAAAATACTCAACACCAAAAGTTAAAGATTATTTAGCTCACAGTTTGTAGAGGTTCAGTTCAGAGTTGGCTGGTTCCAAGGCAGGTGGGATAGCAGAGCAGCATTTCAGAGGAGAAACATTTCACTGTAGGCAGAAGACAGCATGTGGCCAGCAACAAGAGACAACCTTGCTTCTGTCCCTTATGCCTTATTCAGGTCACTTTTTGGATTATTAGCACTCACACCCACAGAGGACACCCTAAATCCCAGCGTTTTACCTTGAATCAACCTGGCATCACATCTTTGATTTCAGCATCACTCACCCCAAATCCAGGCACTTCTGAGAAGCTTCACCTATGGCCGTATAAGATTTTGGGGTGACGTTTACGTGTGAGCCATGACACCCTAGTTCTAATGGACATGGTGATGTTTTCAGGCCCCAATAACATTTTCACTGTCATCTAGTGTTTTGTGCATATGTAGGTCTATATCATATATGTATATTTACAGGTATATGTATATAGATATACTTATTTAAAAATTATGAAAATATTTCTAAGAAAAAATCCCTAACAACATAAACTGATAGTATAACTATATGACTATAAGATTTTTTTACTTTTTTATTTACATAATTAATGGTGCCACACTTAAAGAAAGTACTACTTTAGGAATTTTGATAAATTTCATGGGAGAATAATTGTTTATTGCTTTCACTAAATGCATTTTTTCCAAATTTAACCTATCTTTTAAGACTTTCATTTATGTATATAAAATAAAATATTTTAATTTCAGTTAAGAATATGACAAAGAATATCAGATAAACTTTGGAAAAATGAATGAATAGTAATATACCTGAAAAAAAGAGAGACTGGTTTAAAAGAAGAGATAAACAGATAGGAAAATATGGCAAACTTTTCTAGTCAGTACATGGTTTTGTGAACTTGCTAATGGAGTGGTGCTTTCTAGAATGAACTTAGTGTTTATCATCTAAAATTAAGTTATGAAATAAAAATAACTATTTTTATCAGACCCTCATAAATTACTACCTCTTTAAAGTCTGACTAAATTTGAAACTTTGCTGACCACAATATTGCATAATTTGGTATAAAATTTTAATTATTTTTTATTGTTATTAATTAATAACAACAGAAATTGTCAGAATAGAAAGTGTACTTTCATTCTAGGTTAAAATACAATTTCTAACCTGTCCTTTTTTTCAAAATTGATCCACCAAGGCTAGAGATTTAGATTAGTGGTTCTCGCACCTGCCTCACAAGCACAAGGTCATGAGTTCAATCCCCAGTACTAAAAGAACAAAATGAATCACAACTGACTTATCTAACATTACTCTTCCTCTTGTCTTGGTCACCCCCTTGTCATTACCTTGTCTTGGTAAACACAGGGTAAGGGTGTCCATCATCTACACTTGTGTAAATAATACAATTTGTCTCTACATTTAGACATTTAATCAAATGTTTCAAAGAATTTAGTGTTATATTTAACAATGAAATTAACTTCCAGACTTTTTGAACCACGTGGTTGATAACTGCAAAACTGGACAAAATTGAGAGACCCAAGAGCTGGGGACGAAGCTCAGCAGCATGGCACTAGCCTAGCATGCAGAAGGCCTCGAGTTCCATCCCCAGTACCTCAAACAACAAAGCTATAAAACACAACAATTGCAGAGTTACAGAATTTAATCAAAGGTATCTAATAAAGGAATGAGTGAGATTATTTTTTGTGAGTTTTGGATAAAATAACATCACTGTAATAACTACTTTTGCTTAAAGCTTCTCCCTCATCTCCTAGGTCTTTGTGTAATACTTAAACCAGGGGAGAGCAGGTTGTGAGTGTAATTTTTGCCACTACAAGAGGGGAGATATTTGATTGGGGTTGTGGCATTCATGATAAAGTAACAGAAAGCAGGTGACTACTATCCTGAGATCACAGATCTACCAAGGAACTGACAGTGACTGACAGGAAATGAGGAAGCCATGTACCAATAGAAATTGCATGCCTACACCACAAGAAACAGGTTTATGTGTCAACCGCCAGCATGTCTCTGAATGAAGAAGCCTGCGACATCCAAGAAGAAGGGGGAGCAAGTATCTAAAAAGTAAAGTGTAAGAATTTAGACATTTACACTCATTGCCTGACCTCAGCAACATCACCCACCAGGTGTAAATTATTATTTTTTGCATACCCTTTTCTCTATTGAGTTTACTGGGACATTTTAGGTATACACTATGATCACATTCCACATTGAGAATTTGTATCTGTACATGATGTATCTTGATTCTTATCTTTTTTCCCAGTGCCTCTGCATTTTCTTTTTTAATTTTTTTTATTTATTCATTCTTTATTGGTACATTTTACATACACACACACATCATGTTTCCACTCAACACTGGGAATTTGTACCAATATATGGCCCGATTGATTCTCATTTTTCCCATTCCCCTGCCCATCCTGCCACTCCCCGGCCCCTACATACACAGGCTTGGTTTACTTTTTGTACCATCACAGTTCTTCTTTCCCATTACTCACCCCTATCCCTCTTTTCCATTTGAATATTTTCTATGTCACGATATCTACCCCTCATTCTGTACAGAATGAGGGGTAGATATCGTGACATAGAAAATAGTGAAAGGTCTGAATTCTCCAGCAACAGCAGTCGAGAGGCCAGAGTTACCTCCGGATTTGGTCTTGAGACAAGAGAGCTTTTTGGAGGCTCAAGACCTGGGGACTCTGGGATTTATTTAGAGTTAGAGTCCAAAAAAGGAAGGAAAAGGAGGAATCCTCTTTGGGGGTAGGTTTAGTGGGCCATCCGAAAAGAGGATAGAAGTTTACATTGTCTGCCTCTGTGGAGGACCAGGGAAGAATTAAGGCCCGAATGGCCTCCACTCTGAGCACCACAGAGAAAGGCCGCATCAAGGGTGATTCATTAGGAGAATATAGGTCAGCTGAGGCTGAGTGCTTTCCCTGAGAAGGTGCTAATTAATGGATACTGGAATCCAGAGGACCCTTGTGTTACCTGGATTGCTTGTGCCTGTGTTTGGGTGAATCAAAGCGAGGTGAGGGAGTGGCCCCGGCTTCTCTGCCTGCTGGAGATAAGAACCTCTGAGCTGCCTCCGTGTCGAGCCGCTTCCGTACCTGTTGCTAATTCTTCCTTATTCAGCCCCCGCGCAGGGCCGGCGGGGTGAGTGGGCTACAGGTGGTGCCCCAGGGTCGCGCGGGGACCCTGGAGTCACCTCTGTACTCTGGCAAGTGAGTCAGCGTTGCTCTTTGGCTATTTATTTTTGCTCAACGATGAAAAGATGGCGTCTGTCATGCATTTCATTTTCTTTTCCAGATAAATTCAGTCAGAGAAAGGATTAAACACTGCAATGTGTAGCTCGACTGAGGAACACGATGGGCTTTATCGGGATAGGAACTTGCGGAGCCTTCATAGTGTCTATAAAATACGGGCAGTGGTTTCTGAATTGATAACTATTAGGGGTATTAAATGACCAAGAGCCTGGCCTTTGTGTTTCCTTCGTGTTAGCCGTAATTATGTTCACTTAAAATGATTTCTTTTTGTTTGTTTAAAAAAAAACAATTTAGACATGGCTACACATTTGAATCTGGTCCCTGGCCACACACATCCATCAGCCTCTAGATAAATCCTTCCTGGTTGTAACATTTGAACGAAACCTCTGGCAAATCTTTTTTTTTTTTTTTTTAAACTACGTGAATACAAGGTTCCCCCTAAAGTTCGAAGTTTAAAATTAAAACAAGGAGAAAAAAACTTAGTGAATCTCTCTGCAAATGCATATTTTTAGGAAAACAAGAGAGAAATTATTCTTACTTTCAATCCTATGTAAAAATGCAAGAAATGGCTATTTTTAAAAATTCAAATCTTTATTGGTACATTATGAATACACATTACCATAACATTCAACATTGAGAGTTTGTACCAGAATACGATACGACCTCATTCTCATTTTTCCCCTTCCCCCACCCGCCCTGCAATCCCCCACCCCCTAGATACTTAAGATTTGTTTCCTTTTTCTATTATTATCATATTCTTTCCCCCTTGTTATTTACCCCTACACACTCTTGCCTTTTTTTTTTTTTTTTTTTTTTTTTTTTTTTCTTTTGAGACAGGGTCTCGCTTCATAGTTCAGGCTGGCCCTGATCTCAGCCTCAAACTCACATCACAGCAATCCTCCTGCTTCTGCCTCCCGAGTGCTGGGATTACAGGCGCGAGCCACCACACCCAGCACTGTGGTATGTGGTGCTGATTGCTTCTGGGGTGAGTCTCCACACTCAGTATTTGATGTGGTTAACCAGGGATTGAACCTGGGTCCTTGCACTTGCAAGACAGGCACCAGAACCACTGAGCTCCCCGGCCCCCTCTTACCTTTTAAATGTTTTCTATTTCACAATATCAACTATACATACTATAACTGAATAATCCGAGTCAAAGGAGGAACAATGTGTGTAGGACCATCGACCCTGTCCTCTTTTCCCTATCGTATTTTTGGCAGAGTAGCTATGGGAACTTGGGGACATACAGAGCACTCCAGAAAAGCTCTCTGGTTCTGGCTCCAAAAGTGAGAAGACACACTAAGGATGATCAGAGAGAGTGAGGTGATTCTCTCCATCCATTCTTGTGTTTCTTCTGCACTATTTCTTGTCCTGTGGTCTGTAATGACTGGTGCTCTTGAAGTGATAGAAATAAACATCCATTGTTTTAAGCAGTGGATGTACAGTTGCTATCTCTATAATGTCATAAAAATAACTCATGGAAGATTTAACTTGTAGTGTAGCCTTGTTGAGCGAAAATGGGACTTTTAAAAAGTGATCAATTCTTAAGAGAAATTTGTTCTTCCCACTCAGGAGTGTGTTAGCTACCCAGAGACCAGATTGCTATAAAATTGAACTTGGCTTCTTAAGTTTCCTCCTATTTCTTGTCTCACTTGTGACAAAATGTCTCCTTCTGCTATTATGATACAGCAAGATGCCAAGCAGATGTTGGTGCCACTGCTCATATGCTCCCTGGCCTCACAACTGTGATCTTAAATGACTTTCTACTCTTTATTACTTACCTAGCTTCAGGCATTTTGTTATAGTTACAAAAATTTACAGAAAGAGACTGCACATTTACATTTTACACTTTTTTTGGTCAATGTATTATTTAAAGGCATAGGATACTCTCCAAAACATATCTCTGATTATAGTACTTAGGAGAGGGAAATAGAACATGTTTTCTAATCTAATGCTATAGTAGTGTATCAAGCAAACCTGAATATTGAATATATAATATTATATGCAAGAAAACAAAATCCTTTCACATAATTGTATATATTTATATGAAAGATTCCTTAATCACGTCAGACAAATTATCTTCATTCTTGTAATTTAAATTGCCACTTAATTTGAGTCTCTGTACAAGTGTTGGGTTTACAATATTGGGGTTCTTTTGTACATCTATATATAAGCTTTAGCAGCAAGTTCTTTGTGGTATTCCTCCTTTCTTCTGTTGGTGGGACACATAGTTGTGACCTGAAACATCCTCATTGTCTGTCATTATCTCTTCTAGATTCTTTGTGCTCCCTTTAGATGTAAAAATGTTTTTCCAAATCTAGAGATGATTATTACTTATCAAGTGCCTGCTATAAATTTGAGTCCAGTACCTGTAATGCTTGAAATAAAATGAATGTGGTCAATATTTCACAAATTACAAACTGAGATACAAAGAATTTGACAAAGATTAGGCAGATGATGTGTTACACTTGCATTTTAGACTCACCTGATGCACTCATTCATTGATTTATTCCATGTGTATCACTTGCTAGCTATCTTGGCAGCTATTGAGCATATATTGGCAATGGCAGACAGTCAGTGCTCCTTCTTTCTTGAAGATAGAATGTAAAGACTACATAAGGTCAAATTACACATGAACAGAGAAATAATGCCATCATAAATGTGCAATAACAAGCTCCGTGTATGTACTAGAAAAACCCATGAACATTGAAATTACTTTTCAAAGATATTGCTGATTGACATTGGCAGAGATTAATATATCTTGGATAGCTCTTGGAATTAAACAATATAACCCTCCACATTTGCAGCAGTGCAGCATCTGTTTAGATGGGACAAGCATTTCTGTGAAATTAGCTCCAGAATGATGATTTAACCAGAGCACTACCTCACAGGGTGAGGTATTAATTAGCACTCATAACATCAGTCAGTACTTCAGTCATCCACAGATGCACATCTAGCCCTCAGTGTAATAAGCAGTCTGTACAGGGATTTCAGAAACAGAATTCTGAAAGGCTCTTCATGAAAAATTGATTTAATTGATTTTTCATGTTTATGTTCTAAGACAGTGATTCCCAGCTTACTCCGATAAGAAGGCCCTTGTTTAATTTTACAAACATACACAGACATTTCTGATAATTCTGGATTAAGAAAACCCAAGTATGACTTTCATACTATCAGGAACAATAAAATTTCCTTGCATTTTATTAGTTGGTAGAACATGCCAATATATACAAAAACTATGCATGCTTGTTTTATTTATTTTTTTCCTTCTTTCTTTCTCTCTTTTTTGTTTTGAGAAAGGCTCCTTCTTTGTGATCATGGTATCTCCCCTGCTAGGTAAAGTATCAGAAAGGGTCTTACTTTGTAGTTCAGACTGGTCTTATACTTACTGCGTAGCCAGGCTGGCCTCAAATTCATGGTGATCCTCTTGCTGCTGCCTCTCATGTACTGGGATGACATGTCTGCACCACCTCGCCCAGCATATTTGTTTACTAAGTATTATAATTACTCTTCTCGGGAGTTATGGCTCCAATCCATGGTTTCAAATGCCTCAACTTCATCATCTGTTAGTTGTGTTACTTGGGAGGGTCACTTAATGTGTATATGCCTCCGTACCATTTATGAAAGTGGCTACAACCAAAACATATAACTCAGTAAATTTGTGAAAAAGATTTCAAAGAATTCATGTGCATATAGCTGTACATTTTTGTTTGTGCATAGATGTATTAAACATTTAAATAAAGTTATTAGTATTTTTTTAAAAATACTTTTTTATAACTAAAAATCTAGAGGTGTATCAGTCCACTAGAGTAACAGCTTTAGGAATATATGTAATTAATTATGTGTATGATTTACAAGCTAAGCTTACAATAGCCACCCAGAGTTAGTTCAGAAAGGTCACCTGTACTGGAGAGTTAGAGGATCCCTTCCATCAAAGCTAGAAGGCCTGGAGTTCACTTCAGCATCACACTGGAATTTATACCCAGAGGCCAAATGGTCTACTCTAGAAGGCTGAAGAATTTGAACTGGAAAGCTGACGGGTCTACGTTGAAAGCCTAGAGACAGACATCCAAACACAATGGCAAAGACCAGAACTCTTCCAAAGAGGCAGAAGTGAGACTTCCTTCTTCCCCTCTTATTATTCCATCTAAGCTACAAGTTTATTGGTTGGTGTCGCTCATACCCAGGGTGGATCTTCCCTCTTTAGTAAGTTCATCAGTCATGCATGCTCAGAGCTATATTAAACCAATTAGCTGACCATTGATTATTAAAGTTGACACCTCAGGTAACGATCACAAGATATAGTGATAGACAAGAAGGATGTTTCAGACCATAGCAAAGATCCTTAGTGTCTTACCAATAAAGGTAACAAAAAATATTATTAAAGAGTTTGCTGCTAAGAGCAATATAAATTAGATAAGATAACTAGTTAAAGCATACAATTTTAAAATAAATAACCTGTATAAAAAATATCTGGTAAACTGAAAGTAGATATGAAATATAAGCTCAAAAATTGCACATAGAGACTCAGATAGCATTTTAAGTGAACAGAATATTATAGAATCAGGATAATATGTGTTGTGTAATGGAGAAATCAGTAATTACAATGAAGACAGAAGATTTTATTTTCCCTAACATGCAACAGTGTATATTCAGAATTTAAGTTTACTTGATGTATTTTTGAAACACTATGTAGAAGACAAATGTTGTCTCTGTATCCTTCTAACAGTTCTCAAGTGTGTAAATGTCACTCTGAAAAGAAAAGGAAAATACACACAAATGGGAACAGAATTAGAAAGATCCTTTCCCATCTTTCCAAATTAGTGAGCTAAGGAACCAATATGTTTTTCTGTTGTTGCAGTTAATTTTAAGACCAAGATGGACATATGACATAATTACTGCAAGGAGACTTACTGTCCCTGTAGAACCAACTATTTTTAGACAATACACAGATAAGACTCAGCAAGACCGACAGGTTTTGGTATCTTGACACCTGTCCTAAGTATGAATAGTCTACTAGGAATTTCCTTTAAAACAATTAATTCACAGGGAAATAAGTTTCTCACAAAACAGTGGCCCACTTGAAGCAGAACAATCAAGTCTCCTATCAAGAAATGTAACTTTTTAAAGTTTTCTGATGGCAATATAAGAAGAAAAACTTTTGTTGTGTTTCCTACTATAATACAAAGATAATGTTTGGATTTTACTGAAAAGTAATTATATAGACAGATCATGGATATCATTTTAAGCAGGAATTAACTGATTGGTTTTAGTCCAATTTTTATTGGGTTGAATAAAAATATAGGAAAGTATAGAAATAAAAATAGAATCTGCTATGACACCCTCTTTTTAATTCCTGATATTTATAACTTATGCTCAGTCTCAGTCTTATCCTTATCCTTTTTATTTTCTCAGTTCAGAAATCTCTTGTTTTTAAATTTTGTCTTCTGCTAAGTTTTTGTTCATATTTATGTTGTATTTTTGAGTAATATCTCATTTACTAATTTTTAACAAATAGGAAACTCAGGCAGATCTACTGCTTCATCAGAGACACACTTGGGCCTGAGCAATCAAAAGGGCTCTCTCTCCTTGTAGCACCATGACAAGGAAACTGGGCTGAGCAGGACAGTTGTATGACACTAGCCTTCTCCATCTTTCTCCTTATAGTATTAGAGCCTCTTCCTTTCTCCCCATAGCCTCCCCTATTTCTCTCTCATTTGCTTTGTGAACTTTTAAGATCTGAGAAACAGAGAGAGAGAGACAGATACAGAGAGACACACAGAGAGAAATAGAGAGGGGGTGGGAAGGAAGGGAGAGAGAGAAGATTCTTTTGGCAAATTCTTATCTAAGGCAGCATCAGAAGAGTAAACTCTCTTTCTTATATTCTTTGCTCCTTACTTGAATAAAAGAGTGAAAATAGGATTATTTAAAGAAATATTTTTTAAAAGTATTTTTCAATCCTCTAGGAAATATGAACTTAACACACCTTTTGGAAGGTGTGATCAAAAAAGAAACAAAAGCTACTCGTGAAGAAAGGGAATTTAACATGAACAATCCATTTCTTATAGGACTAACACTCACAACCATCAGTGGCTGACACTACTTTGTTAAATTATTTCATTTATATTTGCTATCGGCTTAGGAATTCACAAGCAAGGGGTTTTGACTGTTTTTGTGGTATGTTTGAATCGGATTTTCAACTCATCCTATTTCTGAAGATGACTGTGTCACCACGGTCCTATCTACCCCCCGCAGTGGACTGATGAGATTTTCTCCAATCCAATTGACACTTGTGAAATTCTAGACCAGCACTGTATTCTTAAGTTTGGTCTAGAATCTAGAATGAAGATGCAAAATACATTTGGTTTCCTAAGTGTACATTGTTAAGTACTCATCTTGGTTTAACCTTCAATCCTGGTTTTCATGTTAAATTTTCTTTGCTCTTTGATCAGTGGTATAGAAAACAGGATATTGATAATAAAGCAAGGACTCCCCACTACTTTCTCCTTACTTGAAATTGTTTTTCATTTGTTCCTTTTCTGAATACTGAGAATTTTTTCATTCATATTAGGGCTTATGCACACAATATTTATGAAATCTAAACCACAATTTCAAGTGACATATATCTTAATTCCTTAGGAGACAATATACAAACAGAACTGACTTTAATATTGCATAGGAGATACATTAGGAGCTCAGGGTGATTTTCTAAACCTGAGTATCAACAAGTTATTTCTTTTAGTCTAAAATGCCAAACATGAAGGAGTGGTAGGAAAATCTAGAAAGAAAGATATCAAGAGGATATATGAGTATATATCTGTGAGGCTTCCATGTGACCTTGCTTAATGGTGATATAAAGAACCAATCAGAAATAAACTGGAAAACAAAAGCATAAAGGTCATGGAAATCATTTAATAACAGCCATTTTTACTGTTGACTGTCATAACGAGATGGCATCTAACTGTGCCATTGATTTGTATTTTCCTGACATTATTAATGTTGAACATTTAGGCATGTAGCTTTGAAGACCTGGTTAATTAGATTTGTTCCTTTTCGTTTTTTGATGTCTTCAATGTAGGGGATTGAATTTGGAGTTTCATGCATAGCTAGGCAAGAATATAAACACTGAACTACACTTACAATGTTATTAAAATATCAGCTGAATTTGTGTTTTTGCTATTGAGGTTTGGCTTTCTCATGTATGCTGCAGGAAAGAGAGAACCTGGTTCATTCTTAGTGTAAACATATGATACTTCTACCACTATGAAGAGTGGAAGTTACTGCCAAACTGAAAATAGAATGACTGCACTGCAGTCCCACTACTACATCTATATACAAATGAAAGGAAATTGGTATGTTTAAGAGACTCCAACTTCCTTTGTTCACTGCAGGACTGTTTCATAATAGCCAAGAAAAGGACATAACCCAAGTAAAATCATATTGATGAACAGATGCAAAAGGTGTGTTGCATGTGTACAATGAGCGAGGACTATTCACGCATAAATATGAGGATGACATCTTGTCACTCACAACACAAAGTGAAAATGAAAATCTCTGTTAAGTGAAAGAAAGCAGGTTCAGAAATCCAAGTAACACATGATCTCTGACATAAGTGGAATGTAAACTATTCAGCCCTAAAACATGGAAACAGAATCATAGTAACTGGGGAGAATAGAGAAAGGTAGAGGAAAGGATGACAAATGGATATTCCATTTCGTTTGAACAGGAATAAAATGTCTTGGTGTAGTACTGCTTAATACAGACATCATAAATAATGAGAATGTACTATACAGTACATTTGAAAGAGCAGAAATAACAGATTTTAAATGCTGTCTTATTACTTTTCTCCTTGCTGACATTCACATTTAAAGGAGGAAAGGTTTATTTCAGCTCAGTTTGTAAAGGACTTGGTCTAGTCAGCTGACTCCAAGGCAGTGGAATGCAGCAAAGGGGCAGCACAGAGGAGAAAGAGCCCATGGAAAGCAGGCAAGAAACAATGAAGCAGCAAGCAGCCATGGTAGCAGCCAGAGCTAGCCAGCCATTCCATTTTATCACACATGGTCTGTCAGCCTACAGATGGGTACAGCCCACACCCAGGATGGAGTTCCATCATCCACCCCATATTCTCCATATCACATCTTTATTCCACACTCACACACCCTAATCCAGCTACTTATGACACTTTGGGGGACATCTAGGTACAAAGCACAACAAAAGCTTTGTCCATAAAATGTTTACCTTGATTTAAACATCACACAATGTATACACGTGTCAATTCATGTAGTACTCCATCTATATGCATTATTTTTATGTTTTGTATCAGTTAAGACAATTTAAATAAAGCAACTAAAAGGGGAAAATTTAATTGACCTATAGTAAGATTTTTAAACAGGGACTTATTTTATACAACAATTTCAGTTAGGAATTTTTTAAAAGTGACATACATGTAGCATGAAGTTTTCCATTTTAAATTTTTTTAAACATACAATTAGAAGAATCAGTTACATTCACCATGTTGCTAGACTATTATCATTATTTCCAAAAACTTTCATCACTTCAAATAAAAATTCTATTTTCATTAAGCAATAACTCTTCATATACTTTTTTCTTCATCTGTGCTAACTGCTAAGTTATTTTCTGCTCCTATAAATTTGCCTATTTTAGACATTTCACATAAGGGAAATCATTGAGTATTTTTCTCTTGCGTCTGCCTTCATTTATATAGCAGATTTTCAGGGTGCACCCATGTTATGCTATGTATAAGAACTTTATTTCTGTGGCTGAATAATATTCCTCTGTGTATATAAATACACTTATTAATTCATTTGCCAATGGTTGCTTGGATAGTTTCCACCTTTTGTTACTGTAATTAACATCAGAATAAATACTGGCATTCAGCTATCTGTTCACTTTTTTCTTTTTCTTTTGTGTAAATATTTAGGGGTGGATTAATTAGATCACATGGTAATTCTAATTAAATTTTTGAGAAATTTCTAAATTCTCCTCAGGAACTGTACCATTTTACATGCCCACTAGCAATTCAATTGAAATTCAGTTTCAATTTCTCCCTATCTTCAAAAATATTTAATGATTTGTTTTCTTTTTATTATAGCTATTCTTGAAGAGACAAAACAGAATTTCATGATCATTACAATTCGCATTTCTCTACTGATTAGTAGAGTTGAGTATAGTTTTATATACATATTGCCCATGGGTATGTCTCCTGAAAATATCTATTCATTTCATTGTTTGTTTTTAAATCAAGTTACTTATGTTCTTACTATTGACTTGAGTTCCTTATATAGTCTGAATATTATCTACTGTGAATTTGGGTGATATCCTTCCTCCCACATGTTGTGTACTTTTCTGTGATGGTGTTTCCCAATGTCCTGGACCAGTTTTTCTTCGGCAGCCTATTGCTGTTGAGTTCATCCAAATCATTCTGGTCCATGTCATGGACATATTGTTTTGTTTTTCTTTCTGGAGTTTTAGCATTTCAGAATTTATGTCTAAGTCTTTAATCTACTTTCAATTCATTTTTTATTTTTTTGTAAGATGAGGGTCTAATTACATTCTCTGTCTTGTAGATATCCACTTTAACCAAAACTGCTTATTGAGCAGACTTTCTTTGCTTGATTCTGTGGTCTTGGAATCATTATTAAAAATAAATAAACCATAAATTTGGGGATTTGTTTCTGGTTTCTCCATTTAGTTTTGGTGATCAATACACGTCCCTCTTTCAGCTTTCATTGCCATCATTATTTTATTACCATAGCTTTTGGGGAAACTTTCAAATCAGGTAACTCTGGGTTTGTGTCTGTTACTTTTGAATTATTTGTACGTAATTTTGAAAACAGATATGAGTATTTCTCTGTGATACAGGTTTGGCAGCAAGTAACAAAAGTAGTTATAAAAAATCATTAGCTATACTGCTTAATTGTTGTCAAACTTATTTAAGAATTGTCTTGGAAACAGATTTAGGATACGGACTAATCCAAATTTAGTATCTACCTGAGGTAAAAATCACTCAATTCTTTAAGCAGTAAAATTGAGAGACAATTGATTTTGAATGTTTGATTATAAGACTGTGGTAAGTAACTGACTTGGGAACATTTTATGTTATTTAACATGCTAAGTTCTTAGTCGTAAGACCATATCCCAGCAGGCTAGAAATTATGTATTAAAATTCTGGTGCTTTTGTGGCCAGCAAAAGCTTGGGATGACAGTGAGAATTCTCCAGGTATGTACTATATTAATACTCCATAATTTGCATCCTCTCTTACCAATTATTCCTATGATTATGATCCTGTTTAGCAAGAAAAAAAAATCCGCGTTCAGAGTTTGTTTCAAAGCAAATAACTTTGCAACACTTGTCATCTACTACTTTCCCAAAAATGAACCTTGTGGGAAATTTTAAGACACTGCATTGAAGATGATAACTTCAAACTGTGCAATCATCTGTTGTTCTAGAGCAAGTGGGCAAGAAACACTTTGTATTAAAATGCACTTTATATTTCACATATCTATAAGTGGTTCACACGCTAGGTATTTGCAAAAAACTACTGCTAAACCTTACAGTTTCAATGACAGAGACAAAAATGCCAAAGAACACAATCATTTCAGATGAAAATGTCAAGATATCCATTAGAGAGGCCACAGAGCAATATGATAAATGTGAAAAGGTCAGTGTTCTACAGAGCTGTCATTGCAAGCAATGCTGTTTTGTTTTTTTCAACTTCTGATGATGTTCATATTATTCATACAACTTGAAACACTCAGGAAGCAAATATTTTATAATATGGCTCATGAGTCATGGCAAATTGGACATAACACCATACAGCAGAGTTCCCTTTTCTCATAACTATGACTCCAGTAATTCAAGGTCATGAGCTGAGTTACCATTGTTAAGAATTGGAAGTAGGGAGTTAAAGTTTCCTGTTGGGATGACTAATACTTGCTGTTTTGTGCATGCACAACATTTTAGGTCCCTGGTCCTCAGTTGGCATGAGTTTTATCTCACCCAGCATTGAGATATCTGTCATACAATATCTATCTTACATTTTAGAATTCCCTCACACCTTCAGTTAATTGATGATGAAACAAAACTTATGTATATAGGAGAAGACAGTTGTAGGGTTGGCAAGGGAAATGGAAAAAATAAGAATTAAGTCATGTCAAATACTGGTACAAATCCTCAATATTGATTGTGATCATAATGTGTATAGAATATACCAATAAAATCAATTTTAAAAAGTATACAACTGTTACATATTTTTCCTGTAGGAATAAATTAAAAATAAAAATATTTTTGAGTTTAAACCTAGTTAGTTCTAATGTGAAATAAGAGAAAATGAGGACACTTCTCATGTATGACTTAGATCCACAGCTTACTTAGTTCCTATCCATAACTCCAATTCTGTCACATTTAAAAAGAAGCATCTCTGACTACCCTAATAATACCCGCAATGTGTTTTCCTCTCTTAACTGTCATATTCTCTGTTTCTGTCCATTGCTTTTGTCAGTGACATGATATTTCAACACAGAAATTTGCTTACTGAGTTTGTATGTGGGCAGAAAGAGAGCACATTTATTTTATTTTATTTTATATTATGTGTCCAGTGCATGGCACATAGTAGGTCCTTAGTAAATAGCTTTTAATTTGAGAAATGAAATATTAGGTAAGAGTTTATACATGAGCAATTATACTCACCTGTTTCCAGATTAAATTGATTAGTATATCTTGATGGAGACATTGGAAGCAATATAATTTCATTAGCATCACATTCATAAACTAGCTTATCTCTGATAACAGAAATTAAAGTTTCACATTTTAGAAAGCCCTATCTTGCATTAAATCCTTTGATCCTCAGAGTAAATCTATTGTTAGTTTTATTTTTTTATTCATTATATTTATTGATAAATTGAGTTTCAAAGATAATAAGCTCCCCAGGAATTAAGTAATTATTAACAGTTTTTGTCCTAAACCTGTGGGCTGTTGTCTATATCTCTCAGTTTTTAGTTAATTCTACCCATTCTATTATAGTTTTTCTAGCTTCACTTTTGCTGGAAGACAGGACAATGTTCATTATACTACAACAGATTCTAAGTGTTCATGTGTTACAAGCATCAACAGTAGTTTATATATCTTACATAAATATCTATTAATTTGAGAGTGTCCATATTACCTATACTACAAACAAGTAAATTAATAAAACAATGGAAAATCAACAAAGCCTTTACAGTCATTACCTCATTCAATCTTTTCAAACAAATAAACTTAGATTTATTAAGAACTGTTTTAGGGGAATTTGACTATATCAAGTGCTGGTGAGAGTGTGGTACAAGTAGAACTCACAGATGCTATTATTTGGGGATATAAGTGGCAACATCTCATTAGAAAACAGTTTAGTAGCTTCTTGTAGTGTTTACCACATATTTTCTGCATGACTCAACAAATCCAATACCATGTATTTATGCAGAAGAATTAAAAGTTTGTGTCTATAGAAATGCTTGTGTGCGACAGCCCAAATGAATGTCAGCTCACAAGTGGATAAAAACAATGTTCTGCACAGGGCAAAGCAAAATGAATAGATTACTGAGATCGGTAAATACTATCAAATATCAAAACACTATGTTATGTAGAATAAGTTGTATTTAAAGAAGATTCATTTTGTTTCATTTGATTGATGTTGTTGTTGTTTGGAGGGAGAGTTGGAAATTTACCTCTGGAGGCTTAACTGTGAGCCATATCCAGATATTTTACCTTCTATTTTGAGAAAAGTTCTCACTACATTCCTCAGGCTGGATTTATGTCTGGAATCCTGCCTCAGCCTCTCAGAATGCCGGCATTATGCATGCAGGACAACACACTCAGCTTAAATGCCTCTCAAAATCCCATGTGTTAACTCATCGCTTCAGAGACCAGGCTGGTACTGGGAGGAAGTGGAATGAAAGGCAGGCTGATGTGAGCATCTCAGGTCATGGGCAGCACGTGCTTCAAAAACAGTCTGGACCTTGGACAGTTTCTCTTTACCCCTCTCTCTTTCCAGTTGTGACATCATTGTTTTGGTTCTTCCTCACACTCTTGTGATGATGTGTCATCTTGCCACGACCCCAGAGAAGGAGTCCAACAATTCATGGACCCAAACACTTGAAACTGTGAGCCAAGCAAATTATTTTGTTTTAATAAAGGTATTAACTCAGGTGTTTATCATGATAACAGAAATCAGACTAACACAAAACACAAAATTGCCCTCATATATTTTTCTTTTCTTTTTTAATTGATACTTATTTGTGGCCCATAATAATTATATTCACGTGGTAAGTCAACATATGTACATAGCACATCTTTATTCTTTTCTTGTTCCCTGTTCCTTCACTCCTTCACATCTCCCTCCTCTCAGTCCTACACCTTTACAAAAAAACGACTTCTCTGTTTCATATTGTATGTTTTCACTTAGATGGAAAAGATTCAAAGTGTGGGGGCAAAAGTGAATCAGTGGTAGTTACCAACCAAAGTGACAGAGCGTTGACTCTAACCGCATCAAATGAATTTGGACAATGACACAAGTGTTGTATGTTCTGGTTGTGGCATAATCATGTGATAGGAGACACTTGCCAATGTCACAGAATTGCATTCAAACAAAGAATACATTTTCTTGTTAGTAAATTCTACCTCAATAAACAAGAAGAAGTACAAATAAAAATTTGGTTGAATATAATGGAAACCTTGATTTTGCTGACTTGGCATCTGCATCAGCACATTCTGACATTTGACATTTTTTTTAATTGAAATCTTTATTGGTACATTACATATACACATCATGATCACACTCAACAATGGGGATTTGTACCAGTATAAGACACAACTTAATTCTCATCTTTTCCCATAGCCCTACCCACCCTACCACAACCCTATATACATAAAATTTGTTTCCTTTCTTTTTTGTTATAATCTCATTATTTTCCCCCTTCACCCTATTTCACTTTGAGTATTTTCTATTTCACAATATATAACATACAGTTCTAGAATTCACTTACATCTTTATTTTCTCATACCAGAGAAAAGATGCAATATTTACCTATCTGTGACTATTTATTTCACTTATGAGGATATCCTCAAGGTATGTCCATTTAAGTATAAATGATTCAAACTTATCATTTTTTATGGCAGAGACACTGTATGTTGTCACTCTTATGCTAGGTTGCTAATAAAAACAGATTCTTCTTTTTAACTAACTACTTTCCATTGAAATATTCCATTTTATTTTTACTCTGACAAAGGTCCCCATAATTATGCAAAGTGTAGTATTAATTCTAGAAGCAGGAGTTACTGTTCCCGATTAGGGTAGTTTGACAAAACTTACATTTAAGCCTCTAATTTCTCTTATCATAGGAGAACAACCATACTGTGTTTCAACTTATTATTTGGTAAAAGGAAAATATTGCATTAGATATTTAGGATTACTCTTGCATTTCAGAAACATCTCTATTGTCTGAAAATATGGATTTTGAAGGCTGTATGGGGAAACAATGGTATTTGAAACTTGGATTATGCATATATAGGCATCTAATGCATTTGAGTGTCTTATTCCTCACTTCATATCTTGATGCAGACATGTTTTTTTTTTCCCGTTCAGCATTTTTCCTTGTTCCTATTTATATCATATTTCTTCCTTGTACAGACCAAGAAGTACACATACTGTTCCATCTGGGAACTCATCTCTGTTCGCTTAATGGGAAAACATGCATTTAAAATGATTTTGTGAATGAACTATAAATTTTTTAAGATATAAATATTTAGAGTTGACATTTCCAACAATATTAAAGGGATTATTTTGACAGAGATTTTGTTTCTTTAAAAGTCGCACCATATGCTACCAGTTTTTATTTAAACCACTCAAATATCCCATGTTAATGAACCAGTGTTAATTATACAAGAACCAATGGCAAAGCTTTGAAAGATGCATTACCGTAGACTTCTCACTATGAAACCAGTTAAAGGTTCAGTTCTGGGAGACTATTCCTTTAAAATGTGATACCTTGAGGGAAGGTTTTTCTACTCTTAAAATCTGATCTTCAAAAAGATTATCCAAGGGAGCACTGAAACTTCTGCAAGTTTATCACAGCTTGTGACCTTTGATTTTCTTAACATTAGAAGTGTTTTCTGTCTTTCATGTGTTCTGAAAAACCTATTTACCAACAAGTGGCCCTTTCATTCCTCCAAAAACATTAAGAAAGTCTTGTTTATTTGACATCAAATTCAGTTTTTCTGCAATTGAAGTGGATCATCCTTTTCAGAGATTCTTAAAGGCGACTGCATGGCAAAGACACTACAGCTATTCTGGCTGTTGTAGAACTTAAACTGATTTACCAACAAAATCGCATAGTCCCTTAAAAAGAGTAATTTCATAGCGACATATGTGCATCCATGTTTATAGCAGATCAGTTTGTGATTGCTAAGTCTTGGAAACAACCGAAATGTTCATCAACTGGAGACTGGATAAAGAAGAGGAAGTTCTTTTATAGAATGGAGTATTACTCTGCCATTAAAAATGATAAGATCGAATCATTCATACTCAAACAGATGTACCTTGAGGATATCATCATAGGCAAAATAAACAGGTCACAGATGTGTAAATATCATATCTTTTCTCAGATATGAGAATATGAACTTTTAAATGAGTTGTAGTATGTATAGTTGATATTGTGAAGTAGAAAATATTTAAAAGGAAAGAGTGTAAGGGTAAATAAAGAAGGGAAAATGAATGTGGTAATAATGAAAAAAGAAAACAAAGATTCTGTATATAGGGGGTGGGAGGATGCAGGGCAGGGGGAAAAGGGAAAAAATGAGGATCAAATCATATTATATTCCCATATAAACTCTTAATGTTGAATGTGCTTATGATATGTATTCATAATGTACCAATAAAGATAATTTTTTAAAATATGATACAAAATATGCAGTTCAAAATTTCATGTGTAGACATACCCTAAAATTGTTTTTTTTTTTTCTTATTATGTTAACTATCAGGGTAAGAAAATTCACCACACTTTTCAGAATACTTGTGTGCTTCTCTGGTATTAGAAACTACTATGGAAAAGAAGTTTCTTCAATCTGAATTTCTTAAAGTTCAAGATGTTTTACCATTTCTCTAATGACATTTATGTTAACAAAGAAATATAAGATGTGCTTATATTTTTCCTCATCTGAATATTTATTTACAGTTACTGCTTTTCTCATCAATCAGTTTAAACATAGGTTTGAGTCACACTAAAGCACATTTTTTTCATGCAGTTTGGTCCTGCAGTTATATCTTCCCATGGCTGGCTTTATGATTTACATGTATTTCTCAGGTTAATAATATGTTCATGTTTTATTTTTCATTGTATACACCATCCAATTGTAGCTCTTAGAAGGTTTCCTGAGTTTAGAGAAAGGACAAGTAGGGCTGAAAGAATTTTCTCTTTCTTCTTTCAGAAGTCAATCATAAAGAGCCCTCCATCTTGCCCCAAACACATGGAAACTGCCATTACTAGAACCCTTCTTCAGAGATGCCTTAAAAACATATGGCCTCTGAATGACTTCTCTCCAGGTAAAGTACGTATAACTTTCTTCATTTTCCAGTCTTCATGGAAATTTCCCTTATAATATTCACCAAAAATAAATGCACTCCATTATTGAAAGTTCAATCTTTCCATGTCAAGTAGTAAATAAACTAAGTAGAAGTATTTGAAGCTGCTCATCAAGGAAAATGCATGAGTTCTGAATATATTTTTAAAAATAAAAACTACTCATCAGACAGCCACTGCTCTCTCAGGAAGATCAGTTCTTTAGGATCTTGAATAAAAGGTGATTTCTTTAGCTTTAATCAAATTCATTTTTTATTAGAGCTACAATTTATTCTTATTTGTGTACATTTTGTGAAAGGACAGCTATTTTAACTGCATGTCAAACAATTATTTGTCATAATCATCCAATCTATCGTGAACTCCTAACATTTTGTCCTTAAAATAGTGCTTGAATTTGTTTCTATTTCCATTGTCATTATTACAAGAAAGCCCCTGCTAGGACTTATACAGATTGATGCCATAGTTTCTTCAATGCTGTTTCAACTTTTGCCCTGTGTATGGGCTGTCATTACACGCTCTCCAGAGTCAATTACATAAACTACCTCTCAGAATTTAAAAACTGACACTAGCCTCACATTGTATTAGGAATAAATTCCATACTGTTAAGTATAACTTACAAGGACTTGTATGATCCAGCCACTGGACACATCACCAGTCTCATTTTGAGTATTTTTTTCCCCACTACCTTCTCCAGCTGTGATAGTCTTCTTTGATAATTTTGATGCTCATAAATTCTTTCCTGCTTCAGTGTTCTCTGAACATATTTCTCCTCCTGACTTCAATGCTGGATCCCTACACTCTTCATCTGCCTGTTTATCAAACTTCAGCATTTATTGCATAATAAAGTGTTCCATTGCCACTTTCTATAATGTTGTTTTCCTTTTATCACTCTTTCTCATGTTATTATCTTCAAGATATGTCAGCTATGCTAATTTTATGTTGATTTCCTTCTTCTTTACTTTCCTATTCTTATGAAATACAGATAAATGAGAACTGATATCATATTATCAATGTATATAAAATGTGTGGCACGGGATTAACATTTTAAGAGCTTTGTTTTATCTGATGTAAATGCTTCTTCTATAACACAACTTATATATGTAAGATTTGGTATATATGCTTATACATGCATATATGTACATGCTACCCACATACATATGACCAAATATACGTATTTTGAGTGAGAGAATTAAAGAACAGCATGATCATTTAATTATTATTTTTAATTCATTTATTGGTAACCTTTATACATACATTATGATCACATTCAACATTTTTAATTATTAACTTGGTAGGGTCATAACCGAACAAGTTCAATATTTCTTAATTTTTAAACAGCAACATATCCTCATCATGAATTCTTGAGAATAAAAATATAGAGGCATATTCAAAAAAACTTCTGATTTTGAGACAGAACCTTTCTGAATAGAGATATAATTTTATCCACTGAAAACTAATGGTCAGACAGTCAATATTAATTGATTTCCAAAAACATTTCATCACTCTAAGTCCCAGAAGTATTATCTGCCTTATCATCTGACTGGAGACTATGCTATCCAAATTAAGATTGCTTTCTGTCATACACTTTCCCATCCCAGTTTCATAGGTAATTCTGTTAAGCTAAGACAATTGTAAATGGAATATTTGGAGTGAGCTCTATGTAGTTTATTTCCAGAACTGTTGAACATTATCGCATTATCACATTATCACCATATAGGCATGAGGGAATGTAGGCTGAGTGCATGTTTGATTAAAAATACAAATAGAACCAATGACATTTTAGACCTTGAGGTTTAGAGATCGTGAAGATATTATGTGCATTGGATATAACCAAAGATGAGACACATAAACACTTTTGTGAATATTACTAATATATTATATTCATTATTATTCAATCATAAAGGGTTCAGAAGACATAAGTTTGTCTAGTTCTATGATAATAAAATTAACACAAACATGCACACAGAGACAACATCTAAGGGTAAAGATTACATGGAAACATGTATTTAAGTGGCTAGGAGCTACAGTTTTTCATTTTCATCATGAGATAATCAATTACCTTTGTCAGAAGGTCAAAGGATCCTTTTATCGCTGCTGGCTGACGGCAGGATATGTTCAGTGTTATATTCTTTTGAATCATCGATTTCTTCTGAAATTCCTAGTAGTTCAAGCAATTTTAAGCTTCTGTATGAAATGCTGTCTCTACAAAGATTTTCTAATAGAAGATATGCAATCAGCAGTTGGATCTTCATTGCCAGTGGTTCCATTGTCTAAAAGGTAAGCTCCATGGAGAATCTGAGTCTGGGCACTTTTCACATCTAGGACACTTGTAATATCTGCAACCTATAAGTGAACACTGAGTTATAACATCAAATTATATAATTGCAAAGGAATGTAATAAAAGTATTCACTATTTTCTAAAAGGAAAGTATTATGGCTATGGAGAATTCTTACCTCAGATAATTCAGGAAAAGATTCAACCCAGATGATGGTTTTATTTGCTTATTTGAAAATAACTAACATGCACTGGGTGTTTGTATGTTCTCTGCTCTGCTGTAAGCATATTTAAATTGTTTTATGGGCTCTTTGCATGTTATCTCTTTTAATCTTCACAACAGCTCTCTGCTACATGTAAGAAGACTTAGACAGAGGAAGTTTTTCTAGTTGTTCCACATGCAGACAGCTACCCAGTGGCATAGTAGCCAAATGAAGAAAGCACTCTACAATGTCTGTCTTTATATTTTAAAACTTATATTTTCTATAGCATGGTCAAATGAAAACAAAAAGTTTTTTCCTAACTCAACATAAGTGAAATAATATATTTCTTTTTAAAACCCCCATGATTTCATAATAACCCTCTCTATGATTGCATCATAATATACTAAACATACTCATATAGAAAGAGGTCTACAGAGTTTCTTATTTGGAATAAAAGTTATCTACAGATATTTGTTACATGCATGTAGGGTGATTTCTCTATGTACATCAGATACTTTGCTAGGAAATTTTTAATTCAAAGGGTATAAACCCTTATGATTTTTAGTGTGTAATTCAAAATCGATTTCCTAAAATATTGTATATTAAATTATAATATTATAGAACATTTATAACTATAATTTTCACATCTATTATAATTAATGGACTATGTCATTGCGAATTTAATGAAAAAATTGATATATTATCTGACTCTTACTAGTATGGTTGAGTGAGAAGTTGCAGTCTTTTTCTGTTTGAGTGGCAATTAGTAGTTCGTCTTTATAAGTTGCCTTTCTATGTCATATGTTATACAATGAAGCTTCTGACTGATTTTTAGCTAAATACAACTTTTTACTGTGTTGTTAGACATTTTTTTGTTTTGTTTTGTTTTTGAGACAAGGTCTTGCTTTTGTAGTTCAGGCTGATTCTGAGCTCAGCCTAGAACTCAGCAATCCTCCTGCCTCTGCCTTCCAAGTGCTGGGATTACAGGCATGAGCATCCTCGCCCAGCACTGTGGTCTGTGGTTCTGATTGCTGGTCTGTATGAGTCTCCATGCCTGGCACTGTTGTATGTGGTTACTGGGGGATTGAACCCAGGCCCTTGCACTTGAAAGGCAAGCTCCAAAACCACTGAGCTAAATCCCCAGCTCAAGCCCTTTTAAACTTATTTGTTAAACATATTTGGAAAGGCTTAGTGGTTTGGAGATGTGGAGTAGCAAGGCCCCAGAGTTCTATAGGCAGAGCCTGTTGACAAAGAAAGATTTAGAAGATCAGAATAAAAATGCAGACAATAAAAGCCAGGTTCATGAAGTGTAGGTTCTAAATGAGAATTCAATTTGGCATTAAATAAAAGGAAAATGTATGTTACAATAGAGAAAATATTTGTCAGCATTTTTCTTATGCCTAGGCAATTTCTAAAACTTTAGTTTCAGGATAGTAATAGAAGTAATTAATCCTCTGGGAGATATTTTTTTAATATGATGTTCAGACTTTGATATAAGTACTGCTGGCTGCTTTTAGCAAGATGTATAATGAGAACTGAAAGCAAAAGACGGAGCAGCTATATATGAATAATTTCATTTTTTTGAAAAGAATCTCCTATGAAGTTGGTCTAAAGATAGTATGATTTCTGAAGAGATTGGTGTCATTAAAAACAATACTAAATACTTGAAAAAAAATAGAAAAAAAGAAATCTTCAAGACTAAATCAAAATCAACAAGACCTCAGCCATTGTAGGATTAAAAGTGTAAAAATGTAAGCATTTCACTTGAGAAAAATGCCCCTTGAACCTCTTTTTGAGAAGAGCCATCTAAGAAGATGCTTCCTCGGATACATTTCAACATATACAAACCACCCAGATATACAGAGGCCACGGTGGTCATGGTCCAAGGAGGCCTGGCAAAGGCTTAACCAAGTGTCAGACTTTGTCACTACCTATATGATGCTGATTTAACCAAAATGTGGCATACAAAACTGTCTAGTTATGGAGATTTCCACATGATTTCCAAAGAAGACTTGAATCCAGGCAACGCACTGCTAAGAGGAAGCTTTGTGATGTTGTAGGAATGAAGCTGAAGGTGCAGTGCATACCTCAGGAATGTCTGCTGAAACACAGAATGTTTGCTGAACATAACCTCAGCAGCAAGCAAAGCCGGTTTAAGTCAGTAGATATAATGGGTATAACCAGCAATATAGGTACAGTCACCCAACCCCTTTTGGAAAAGGCATCTTATTACCTTCAAGGATGTTGGATACAGAGCCACAGAGTTTGCTCTGCTGGATTTCAATTTTGTTTTGGTCCTGTTTGTTCAATAGTTTTCCTCATATATTTTAGAATGACAATGTTTATCCTGTGTCATTTTGTTTTGTAATTAAATATTTTGGCTTTTAAATTTTACAGATAAATTAAGTTTCACAGAAAAAACTTTTTCTTTTAGTTTCTGAGAAGAGGAAATTAGTGTTTTGGATTGTGTAGGGATAGTTGTACATATCATGTTAGATGAAATTGCAAGCTTGTTATTTTCTTTATTTGGTGACTAATTATGGTTTAAGGAGATACAATCATATGGGAAGTTGACAGGTGATAGATTTGTCAGTTTTTATTAATTGACAATTGACTGGATTGAGACTTCTGAAGAGCTGATCATATCATGAAGTAGTATTTATTAAGCCATAAATTTCCAAAGTTAATTGTACTGCTAAGATGTGGAGTCCAATTGGAGGGATGTCACTGGATGTGTATCTTTGAATGATATATCTCCTACTAATGCTTTTCCTCTGTTTTGCATTAACAACGTTTTACATTTTGCTCCTTTAAATGTCTTATACTGCTTGGGTTAAATTGAGTTTCACATACTCTGTAGATACTGTTTCTATTGTTAATAAGATATTTTATTTTATTTTGTAAAGATTAATATAGTACATGAAAGATATATGTACACACAATCATATGAAGGAGTTTACATCCCAGTTTAGATATAGACATAGATATAGAGACATATACAGATATAGAGATAGTGTGCATGCATACATGTATGCACATATGTGACTTGCAATCTTTCTTAGTTCTATATATTGTACAATTTTATGTATATATTATAATATATACATAAAATTTTGTATAAACTATAATATTATATTTCTCTGAGTATAAAATTTTATTCTCTACACATAATAACCAATTCTTATTATTCTTTTTACTAAGATTATATCTTTTTCATTTAAATAGTAATTTTGATGTATTATATTAAAAGGCCATTTATGTACAAAAATTATCATATTCTCAGGGTAAGAAATGTTTATTCTGATGCATTTATTACATTTGTTATTATGTTGATCTCTTCCTGTTGCAGGAGCTATTTTATTTATATGTTGATGACCCTAAGCAACAGTGAAATCAGTCCTTGATTTTTGAATTATTATACGGTCCCCGCTAGTTTTGTTAATACTAACTAGCTCCATTAAAAAGTAAAAAAAAAAATTCTCTACATCTTCTCTGTTTTTGCAGTTTTTTAAAAAAAATAAGATACAGATTCTATGCATTGAATTGTGACAAGAGAATCCATTGCAAAGTATATGCTATATAGTCCAGAGGAAAAGAACCAAATGATTTAGTTTAGGAAAGACTTGACCCATCATGATGATTTGAAAGACTTAGCTTATATGCTGATCCTTCCACATATTTTTTGGAAAATATATGGATCAATCTAATTTAAAACATTACCTTAAAATAAGTATCAAGTTGAAATCCTAGTGAAATGATGTCTAGTAATGACCTAAGATCAATATTAATCAGATAGGCTTTCTTAATTAACACTGAAGAGTAACTAGGACATAAAGGACTGCTACTACACATAAAATATATTCTGATAATGTCCTTAAATATATTTATCCCTTAACACATTATGTCATCAAATACATTTAAAATTAATAATTTCTTGGAGTAGCCCATGTATAGATGGACATTTTTAAATAATACCACTACCTTCATTCCATACCTAAACTCATAAAACTGAATCATACGACATATTTTACTTACCTGGGGTCTAATACTTGCCTGGGATAACAAATGTCAGGATTTAATCCACTGAAAAATGTCAAAAAAATAAATGAATAAGTTGGTTTTCTGACTAAAAATTTAATCTTGTGTGGATTTGGATTATTATGATATTGATTAACTATATTACTAATTAAGAAAGAAACAAGTAAAATAAATTTCACTTTCATCTATATATAAATTCTGTTTTGGTAGAGATGGGTACTTGTGTTGAATCACTTTTTAGTTCATTTATCCTCATCATATAAATTCAAAGAATTTATTAGAAATATTCAAATGTAATCACGAATAAGGATTGGAAGCATATATATCAGACATTTCCTATTGCTATTGGTTGTTTTGATAGTCAAACAGCAACATAAAAATTACCCAGGGTGCATTGAACCAGCATTAGATGGGACCAAACAAAAATAGACCAAGAAGGACTTATGAGTCACAGCCTTTATGATGTCCAGGGAGTTTCTTGAGCAGATCTTCAAAGAAAATTTACTCCTAGACTTAGAGCAAAATGAGGTCATGCTGTGCCCAAGAAGCTATCTCTGTGGCATAACTTCCCGTAATGGCTTGCACATGGATCTGGATGTCCTGTTGGGAGATGGTCACTAAGAATGTTTGTTTAAAGCAGATCCTCGGACCAAGTACAGTAAGGAATCGGGTGGAGGCAGAGAACAAGCAGCTGGTAAGGGTAACTATGCCCAGTGTCTAGTATGAGAAAATCTAGCCTTCAAAATGATGCTGAGACAACATAAAATTATCATAGCTCACTGTACTAAAAAGAAATCAGTATAGTTCATTAGGATATGTTATATAAAAGTGATGTTTCCCTATATTTAGTTTACTAAATATTTTGATTAAATATTAACTAAATATTTTAAAGACCATTCTCTGAATACGAAGCAACAGAAAAATACAATGTCAAATATATTCACACTTGCACAACAAATTTTATACATGTATATAGACATACACATTTCTTTAGTTAGAGGTAATTGAAATTGACAAAGGTGAGGTAATTGAAATTGACAAAGGTGAGGTATCAGAGTAAGTTCTGGTCCCTCTTGTTTTCAGATCAACAATAGATAATGCCTCACAATTTTTTCAAACATTTAAAGAGCAATAAATCCTCAAAAATAATACTGACAAAAAAGAACAAGAAGAACATTAAAAATTGAAAGAGATAAAGGCTAATTTGAGAGAATGCTAAGAATCTTAAATAAGTGATCAAGACTAAACTATTTACAAAGTGATGGAAGTACACATTTTCAGGACCAAAGTCTTGCTGGACAAAAGATATAAGAACTTTGTTCAACAACAAATTTTATTTCCATTTTCATCTGTTTTAGAATTACATGAGAAGATTTTTCACAGTGAATATTACAAAAATTTCCAATACAGAAAATTTTCAAATAAGCAAAACAGGTAGCCAGCAAAGTATAATCCATAAAGAGTACAAAGTACACTTTGGAAAATATATCCCTATAAAACATAACTAACTACACTGAATTGGCTTATTGCTGAAGAAATGTACAATTGGCAATAAATTACCAAATAATAATATTTAAAATTTTATAAGCATGATATGTGAAGATCATATTATACTATATGACAATATAGATTTGAGAATCTCTGGAGACAGGTAATTATTGTTGATGATCTATGATGATCTAGCAGCCGATATTAAGAATCAGTCCTTTTCCATGGGCCGGGGAGTTAGCTCAGTGGTTCCGGCACCTGTCTTGCAAGCGCAAGGGCCCGGGTTCGATTCCCCGGTAACCACATAACACTACTGGGTGTGGAGACTCACACCCAGCAGCAACCAGTACCACATACCACAGTGCCGGGCATGGTGGCTCACGCCTGTCATCCCAGCACTCGGGAGGCAGAGGCGGGAGGATTGTGATGTGAGTTTGAGGCTGAGCTCAGGGCCAGCCTGAACCACAAAGCGAGACCCTGTCTCAAAAAAAACCTAAAAAAAAAGAATCAGTCCTTTTCCACTAAATAAAAATATCTGATCAGGGCGTTCATCTTCTTTTACTTCTACATTGTCTACACATAAGATAATTGATTTTTCAAAAAATTTTTCTCAGAATATCATTCCAAAGATACGTAATATAGAAACATTTTCTCATATGTACTATCTACATTTATCTTCTAGGGATATACATGAAACAATAAAAAGATTCATATTACAGAGATATGTGTACCTATGTTTATTGCAGCTCAGTTTGTGATAGCTAAATCATGGAAAAAACTCAAATGTCCATCAACTAGAGCTGGATAAAGAAAAGCTGGTTTTTCTTTATAGAATGGAGTATTACTCTGCCATAAAGAATGAGAAATTTGACTGAATCTGCGCCAGGTTTGGAGTTTACTTGTCTCCAGGCCCATGCCGGAAGAGCACCCAGGGACTGAGGTTAGCAGCGGGCGGCTCGGGAAACGGCGACTGTGCCACTGAATCTGCACCGGGTTTGGAGCTTACTGGCCTCCAGACCCACGCCAGAAGAGCGCCCAGGGACTGAGTTTAGCAGCGGGCAGCTCGGGAAGCAGTGACTGCAGCACCGAGTCTGCATCACTGAATCTGCGCTGGGTTTGGAGCTTACTTGTCTCCAGGCTCACACGGGAAGAGCGCCCAGGGACTGAGGTTAGCAGGTCAGAGTCTGATTTTCTCCACAATAACTGCAGAAGCACATCCAGTCAGCTTGTATTGGTCCCAATATAGACTGCAAAGAGCAACCCAGGAAACACTGCTATTTTAAGGTTCCTAACTATTAAAAGGAAAGTAACTTGCAACAAACAGCGCCAGAAAACAGGGCAGGTCAGAGATGAGGAAACACTCCAAATCTCAGACACAAAGATCCTCACCTCCAAGTAACACAGGGGGAAGGGAGATAGAGAAGTGTGAAGCCCAGCCTCCAGGGCCCTCGGAAATGGTAATGAAAACAGATCTAGTAAAATGGAAATCAGAACTGATCTTTGAGATGAAAGCAGAGATATTGGACACTGTCAACATGATGATTAATAAAGCTAAAGAGGAAATCATGGAGCTGATAGAATGCAAGATAGCAAAAGCACTGGAACCTTTTAAACACCTACAAGCAGAAGCCCAGGAAATTAAGAAAGAAAATGAAAGCTTGCGCAATAGAATGAATTTGGCAGAAGACCGAATTTCAGAC